>LNAC01000009.1:938283-958357 GCA_002007465.1 Ailurus styani | reverse complement strand
TGCTCGGCCGCCTCCTCCGCGGGGGTGCCCACGCCCGGCGCCAGGGAGCTCTGGCACACCTGGCCAGCTGGCATCCCTCGGCCGGGGCGGGGCCTCGGCCGGGGCGGGGAGCCGGGGGGCGGGGGCCGGGCCGGTGCGCGCACGGCCCCTCCGGCGGCCTCTTGGGACCGGTGTCCCGCAGTGTCGGGGGTCACGGACACGATCTGGACAGTTGGGGGCTGGCGGGGCTCTGGGGCAGCCAGAAGAGCCCCGAGACCTGCTCTTCCTGGCCGACGAGCCCTTCTCTCCTTCCGGCCACCTCACCCCCAAAGCCGGCTCCCGGGGAGGGACGATTCCCGAACAGGGTGCAGTGTGCCGGGCAGGCCGAGCGCGAGGGCAAACGGAAATCCATTAGGGTACACGGGCAAGGGTCTGCACCTCTTACGGCCTCAGTTTCCCCCTTCCCCCTCCGAAAATGAGAGAGTTGGAGCCATGTCTCCTCCCCTTCATCTCTGACTTCTTGCTTAGGGAGGAGAAGCTTCCCTTCCCCTCCTGGCCACACTCTTGCGGGAGGAAAGCAAGACTGGCTTCTCCGCGGGGCAAGCACTTCCAAGCAGTGCGGGATCCTGGTGATGGCGGTGGTTGCGCGCGCGGGAGGGGGAGGGTGTGCGCTCCGCCCCCCCCCCCCCTCCCTTGCCTCCTCCCAAGTCTCCCCAAACTCTGGCCGTGGGCGCCCTCTGGCGTCTCTTGTCCCACCTTGCAGTCATGTACCAGAACTCCCGCAGCGCGTTTTGTAAAATAAACTATAATAATAATGAAAAGTATAAAATGTATAGAGTTTTCAAGAAACTGTGTTCTACTTCCAGAAAATGGTCACTTTAACTTTGTAAATATTTATCTAAAATGATATTTACGAAACTGTGATATATATTATTTGATTGTATATGTACAACTGTAAATACATTTGTACTTCTCTTGTATTCTAAAATAAAAATTACTTGGAACATTTATCACTTGGCATCTGAAGGGGTCGACACATTTATCTGCATGAAGATGAAATACGGAAAGTGCCGAGAAACTGGAGAGGGGGATGGGAAGAGTTGTTCCGCTGCTTTTGAAAGTCACCATTGTGCACCCCCCCAAGGAAAGTTCTCTGGCACAATTGGGAGTCAGCTCCCAAAGAGGTGGCCACAGTTCAGAGCAACCAGAAATCTCTGACGGGGCTGGCTGTAATCTTCATGCTTCCAGCTGACGCTCGAATATTGGCATCCCACTTTGTTACTTCCCCCAAATCTTTACTTTCTTTTCTTTTTCGTAGACAATTTAAGAGAATTCAAGTAGCCCGTGGGAGTAGATCAAGATGGCCACCAAGTGCCTTCCCGATGCCTAGCATTTTCTTTTTTTTTTTTTATAGATTTTTATTTATTTTATTTGACAGAGAGAGAGAGAGAGATCACAAGTAGGCAGAGAGGCAGGCAGAGAGAGAGCAGGAAGCAGGCTCCCCGCTGAGCAGAGAGCCCGATGTGGGCCTCCATCCCAGGACCCTGAGATCATGACCCGAGACAAAGGCAGAGGCTTTAACCCACGAACCACCCAGGCACCTGCCTAGCATTTTCAAATGCTCTGGGTACCCATTTCCAGACCCTCCCTGATGCAGATGAAAGAGCAGGAAGGCCATCAGTGCAGGGGCAGGCCCTGACTCTCCTATCCAGCACCTCCTGGCCAGGAGGAGGTGTGCCCACTGGGGAGTGTGAGTTCACACCTGTATTCCAACACATGCTAGTTGGAGGGTTACCCTTCCAACCCACTGGCATCCCACAGGCACACGTGTATGCATCTGCGGTTAGCCATGTGTGTGCACACAAGCACACACACACGAAGACACTTGAACTCACACTTTTATAGGTAGACCATCCCCATTTGGAGCTTCAGGCACTCCCAAAGAACCCCCCTCCCCCATATTTTGGGGACTGGTCTTGTACCCGGGCAGATGGGGGCATGGGTAGAGATGCACATTTGATGTGTCCATTTGCAAGACCCATCTGGGGCTTCCTCCCTAGGGTCAGCTGGGAAATTCACCCTTGGTACTCCTCCTCCCCTCTGTCACCAGTCTGGCCTCTCCTTTGAAACCTCACCCCTAGGCTTCTGATGTCTCCAGTGGCCTCCGGTATTATTACCTTCCCCCAACGAAGGCCCCATGGAGGCCTCTTGTTTCCATAAGTAAATCTTGAATCCCCTTTCCTCTGGATGCTGACCAATAGAGTGAAACACCCTCCTCACCCACACGCCGTGCCTCCCAGAGAGTAATGCTGGCTACCTTCAGGAGTCAGACTTCATAGAAGGCAGTAGGGCCCTTGATCAAAAATCTCTATGACTCTCCTTAGGTAATTGTGCTCTGTGAAGTCCCAGCTGCTGAGCCCAGGGTCCACAGCCCAGGCTCCAGAACCCGCCTGGTGGCAGCAGCCCGTAATTGCGGGCTAGAGTGCCTTTGGTACCCCTACAGCTGACCTACGGAAGGGTGCTGGGGTGGGGGGAGATGCAAGGGTGAGCAGTGTGGAATGGGGGTCCCGAAGAATTGCACACTGGCGGGAGGACTGAGACCAAAGGCCTCAGCTCTTACCGAGCTTGCATCCCCAGCAGATGCCTCGAGCCCCTTTCCACAGAGTGCCCACCCCCTCCTCCCCACAAAGGCCAGCAAACACCAGTTTCTGGCCTTAGGGATTTAAATGCATTTATTCTGGGAATCCTTCCCACAACCCTGTGAAGCTGATGCTCTTTTTTCCTCCCTGATGCACTATTAATACCCATTCGAAGTAGAAGAAAACTGAGCTAGAGAGTAAATCATTTGCCCTTGTCATCCGTGGGCAGTGGCAGAGCAGTTTTTGTCATGGTCTCTGACCCTGGGAGCCCTGCTCATGACCAGTAAGCCAGCCACATCCCAGTCAACCCACAGAATCAGTCCAAAGGGCTTGGGCATATCCCACAGGGATGCAGTGCAGACCGGCACCGTCTACTTGCCTTGTATTCTTCAGCCTTGCAAAACTCGCTTACCCATTCTAGAAGCTTTTTTGTAGATTCCTCAGGACTTCCATGTACACGATCATGTTGTCTATGAATCAAGACAGTTTTACTTCTTTCTTTCCCATCAAGATGGTTTTTCTTTCTTCTCATCTTAGTGCATGGTTCAGGAACTCCAGGAGTTCCTGCTTTGAAACCCTGCTCTGCTGCCCTTCACAGGCTGTGTGACCTGAGGCAAGTCAGTTAGCATCTCTGTGCCTCAGTTTCCTCAAATGGAAAAGCATGTTGTGAGGAGTAAGTGGGATAATGTATACAAATGAATAAAGCGTATGGCTTGGTGCCTGGTCTAGTGTTAAGTGTTCAATAAATGGAAGCCATCATTAAGACAGGGATGCCTTTGGTGGGTGAGAAGGGTTGTCACTTCTACCAGCCACCCCACTGGGCATTCCCCCAGAGGGCATCTGAGGCAGCTGTCCGACCCCTCTTCTCCATCCCATTGCTATATCCATTATCCTTGGATCTCTTGAAATGGAGGAACAGATATCCCAAACTTTCAGCTTCCTTCCAGCCTCAGAGCTGACCTGCTGGGATGTATGTCTGTGACTGGTGGGGAAGGTTCTGGATGGCAGTTGAATAGCACCCATGCCGACTGCTTCCTGCAACGTGGCTGCCTGGGGGAAATCAGGCATCTTGCATGTTGGCTCAGGGCTTCAAAGACAAGTGCTCCAAGAGCCCATCTCCACGTGTCTGGTACCTGTCCTAAGTGGGATTAGGGCTGGTGGAGAGTGGCCCAGAGTGAGCAGCCACTTTTTGTTTGTTTGTTTGTTTGTTTTGTTTTGTTTTGTTTTGTTTTTTATTTTTNGAGAGTGGCCCAGAGTGAGCAGCCACTTTTTGTTTGTTTGTTTGTTTGTTTTGTTTTGTTTTTTATTTTATTTTTATTTTATTTATTTATTTATTATTATTATTTTTTAAAGATTTTATTTATTTATTACACAGAGAGAGAGATTACAAGTAGGCAGAGAGGCAGGCAGAGAGACAGGGAGAGGAGGAAGCAGGCTCCCTGCTGAGCAGAGAGCCCGATGCGGGCCTCGATCCCAGGACGCTGAGATCATGACCTGAGCCGAAAGCAGAGGCTTTAACCCACTGAGCCACCCAGGCGCCCTTGTTTTGTTTTTTAAAAAGATTTTACTTACTTCTTTGACACAAAGAGAGAGAGAGAGCACAAGCAGGGGGAGCAGCAGGCAGAGGGAGAAGCAGGCTTTCCGCAGAGCAGGGAGTCCAATGCAGGGCTTGATCCCAGCACTCTGGGATCATGACCTGAGCTGAAGGCAGACACTTAATCAGCTGAGCCACCCAGGTGCCCTGAGGAATCTGTATTCCTAGTAAGCCCCTCTGGGATGTGCACCCTGTTTCCGGATGCCCAGGTGTCCGTGTGGTATGAAGACGAAAGTCTGGTGCAGATGGAGGAGCCCTGGTGGGGAGTGTGAAGCCTTGGGTGCCAGGCCCAATTGCAGGTCTGTTGTGGGACTCAGAGACCCCAAAGACCATCGGGAATAGCAATTCCTATCTCCAAGATGGGCCAAGTGTGAGGAATAAGTAGCATGTGTTTGTAAAGCATTCAGTAAAGGACAAGGCCCTTGAGAGGTGTTTGGTAAATGACACAGGTTTGGGGTAAAGCAGGTGCAGTGGGAAGGAAGTCCGGCCCTGCCACCAACCACTCTGCATTTTAGTCCTTTTCGGCCCTTAGTTTCTTCCTCTATAAAAAAGTATCTGCGATGGACCAAATGTGTCCCTCCTAAATCCATGTGTTGAAATCCTAACCCCCCAGTTAGTATGAGGAGGTGGGACCTTTGGGAGGTGAGTTCACCAGGGTGGAGCCCTTGTAAATGGGATTAGTACCTTACAAGAGACACCCCAGAGATTCCCCTCACCCCTTCTGGGCCATCTTAGGAAATGGTGAGAAGACAGTTGCCTGTGAACCAGGAAGCCAACTCTCCACAGACACAGAATCCACCACTATACTAAGACAGTATTCATAATCCCAATGCTGTGACAGGCCCCGTAAATGCAGGTGCTGTGAGAATGGGAGGGCCTGAGGTTATGTCCATCCCTCCTGGGATGAAAGTGGATGATGTCCAGAGCACCCTACTCCCTAGCAGGCTGGGCTACCCTGGCTCAAAGGACACCACTGCCCTCTTATGGCGGAGGCCAGACACAGCAGATGGACCCTTCTCACGCTTTTGTAGCTGTATCCCTTCCTCCAGGCAGGAGGGCAAGTGTCTGACCTGTGGATGTCCCATGGAGCCCTGGAATTTATATCGTTGACTGCCTTGCAGGATTGGCTTTCTTGACACATGTAGTTGTGAGCTTTGCTTAGAAAGAAATGTTGTCCTTTTGGAGGTTTAGCAAACTGGTCTGATGGATCTTCGGGAGGCAGTGGATCTGATTTACTGAGCGTAGTGTGTGAGGCTGATACAAGTTAATTAATCCTCTTTAGGGTCCCTGTGCATAATCATCAGCTCTAACTCCCTGAGGTTGAAACGCAGTTTGTTGTGGCTGCTATAAATCCTGTAGGGCAAGGGGGAAGGAGAGGGTAGTGGGAGACAGGGAGAAGGGAGGGGGCGCCTCGGTGGCTCAGTCAGTTCAGGTCTGCCTTCAGCTCGGGTCATGATCTTGGGGTCCTGGGATTGAGCTCCACATCAGGCTCTCGGCTCAGCGGCATGTCTGCTTCTCCCTCTCCCTCTGTGATCTCTCTCCTATTTGCTCTCTCTCAGATAAATAGATAAAGTCTTACAAAAATAAACTGGACACGGAGATACAGCCACATATGCACCTGTCTGTCCACCACTGGATCCTTAGAACAGCTCCTGTCACACAGAGAGGGCTCAGTTTGTTGTATGAGCAAGTATAAGCCCATATCTTTGCATTATGTGTGCACCTGCCCTCCCTACAAAATAGATCTCCTTTGCAAGGTTTGCATATTTCCTTAGGGAGTTTTCTTTTTAAGCTAGAGTAAATCTGCTCATTCAAAAGAAGTTGTTAAGAAAGAACAGAATCAGCATCTGGAACACTGTTTGGGGGTAGAGGCGGCTGTTTGGTGCTGAACCGGCACGCACGAGGAGGCAGTAAAGTAGAATACCGGGGCTACCAGGAACAGTATGAAAAAGGCCTCTTTTTTCTTTCCAACTAGTATTTTCTGTAGCTCCCACCTACCAAAGAATCACATTTTAGCAACTTAGAGTTGGAAGGAGACTCACAGGCCCATTTCTCAATGATTTCTAACTCTGGCAAACCATAAACGGGATGATGATTACTAGAGATTTTTGGTAGAAAATCAAACGCCATGCAACCTGAGATTTCATTAGGCCACAGGTGCAGCCTTGCCAATAGTAAAAATGGCAACGTGGCTCCCTCATCCCCTTCATGTTAGCCGAGTGATTGCCAATAGTCAACATGGCCGCCAGACTGTGCGTTCCCATTGGCGGCTGCTCTGAGCCCGCCCTGCCCCGCCCCTCCGTGCGACGGCAGGGAACTGCAGAGACGGACGTCGCCGTTCCCGGCCGGGCTGCGCCTGCGCTCTGCTTTGGCGCCAAGATGGCGATGGAGATGAGGCTTCCCGTGGCTCGCAAGCCTCTTAGCGAGAGCGTGGGGCGCGATCCTAAAAAACATCTGGTGGTTCCGGGGGACACGATCACCACGGACACGGGATTCATGCGGTACGTGGGGACTTGGGGACTCGGGGCCCCAAAGGGCGGCTGCTGGGCTGTCCGCACGTGGCCTCTGTTCCCTTGCATCTAAGTACCCGCGGGCGCAGGGCACAGCTGATCATCCCAGCTCCCTTGCTTCCGAGTCCTCCGGCTTCTTTCTCAATGTTCTTTGTGTGTCCCCGTCTGCGTTTGCCTCAGTCCCTGGAAATCCTTGTCTCCTAACCTCCGGAGTCAAAGACTCCCCGGCCTCTCTGCCCGAGGCCCTGATCTCTGAGCCTTCTTCGCCTTGGAAGGAGACCTGCAAAACTGGGAGCATTAGGAGCGGGAGGCTCTCTCCAGTTTTCAGATGAGGGGACAGTGGGCATTCCCGACGTGGCCTCGTGTCTGGGCGACATCTCTTAGCCAGGTGCTCGGTTTTGAAATCGGTAATTGTTTGGGCTTAGGGCATACACTATATATTGTGCTGCATGCACCCAAATCTACACTTCGAATCCGAAGGGAATATGTGCCCTTAGGAGAGCAGGCTCTTGAGCCTGACAGTTGGGATTTCAGTCGTGTGCCATCACGTATTATAAGTTGTATTTCCTCTCCGAGGTCAGTCTCCTCATCTGGAAGGTAGTGATAGTAACTACTTGGTAGGGAAGTGAGAATTAAACCAGGAAGTAATAAAGAAAACAAGCAGGGCGCCTGGGTGGCTCACTCGGTTAAGCGTCTGACTCCTGATTTTATTAGCTCAGGTGTGATCTCAGGGTCCTGAAATCCAGCCCCCGAAAACTCCACCCCCTAGGCTTAACCCCGGGCGTGGAGTCTCCTTGGCATTTTCTCCCTCTCTTTCTCTGCCTCTCCCTCTCTTGTTTCTTTCTCTTAAAAAAAAAAAAAAAAAGAGGAAGAAGAAAAGAAGCAAAATTCACCATCATATCACCATCATAGATAAACACTAGTGGTATTTCAGTCTTTGGGGAGGGTACAGCATTTATAATATTGCTCTTTAACTGTTTAGTTTGAGGTTATTGGATCCTAAGGAATCTTAAGTGTCAGTCCTTCATGAATTCAGCATGTGTTTGGATTATGTGCAGTTGAAGTACAACTGTGATCAAAGCAGGGAAATCTCTGCCACGGTGGAGTTTATATTTCAACAGAGAGACTCGTATAATAAACTATAAGCACAACCAACAAGTTAGTATGTTTGGTGATAAATTCAGTGGGAGAAAATGGAAAGTTGAGCAGGGTAAGTGGAATGTGGTTGGGAATATGGTGGGGATGGTGGCAGCAGGATGGGTGATTAAATGGGGTAATCAAGGTAGGCCTGATGGAGAACGTGACATTTGAGTAGACTTGAGTAAGACAAGGGGAGATGTCTATGCAGCTCTCTTCAGGAGTGTTCAGGCCACAGAGAGAAGCCAGACTTTAAATCAGGAGGAGCCTGTTAGGAATACATTGTTCTCGAAGGGAGAGGTCATCTCAGGAGTTAACTCTTGTATCCTTTGTCTCCTACTCTCAAAACAGGGGCCATGGAACTTACATGGGGGAAGAGAAGCTCATCGCATCTGTGGCTGGCTCAGTGGAGAGGGTAAACAAGTTGATCTGTGTGAAAGCTTTGAAAACCAGGTGAGAACAAAAGGTGTGTATTCTTTCTTGTGTCATTCCTGTTATACAGCCAGGAACATTACCCCACACACACACCTCCCCACAGCTTTATCATCCAGTAGGTCTGCGATCTTGAACATGACAATAGAAAGGGTATAGGTGACTCTAGGTAAGTGTGGGCTACAAAAGTTTCCTCGCATTACTCAACCTCCAGACCTTGGTTATCTTCTCTGCAAAATGGGTGTGAAAGCATGATCCATCTTGTAGGATTTTTGTTAGAATTCATTGAAACGGGATGTAAAGTACTTAGCACAGGGGCTGCAACCTAGAAGGACTCAATAAAGGTTACCCCCGGAAAGGAAGCTGGTGGCGCTGGAACAGAGTGAGCAAGGGGGAGTGTAGGGGCAGCTGCAGGTAGAGAGCCAAGGGGGGAAGCCTGCCTTGATAAGCATTTTGTCTTCCACTTTAATGTGGTCTGGGACGCCACTGGAAAAGGTGGAGCAGAGGAGGGACATGGTCTGAATTCTCTCTTAACAAAATCACTCTGGCTGCTGGGAGAGATTGAGGGGGAACAGGGACAGGCTTAGGGAGATGATTAATAGACTGTTTTCATCATCTGAAGTAATGGTGGCTTGGACGAGCAGAAGTGGGGAGTAATGGCTGATTCTGCATACATTTTGTGTTCTAAGTTTTGGGGTTTTTTTTTATTTTGCTTTTCATGTAAGGGTGTTGGATTTTTGTGTTCTAACTTTTTGTGCTTTTTTATTTTGTTTGTTTTTCAAGTAAGGGTGTCAGATTTTGTATTCTTTGGCATTTTCCATATATAAGACCTTGTCTGTTAATGGAGATAGTTTTACTTCTTCCTTTCCCAATTTGGATGCCTTTTATTTCTGTGTATATTTCGAAGGTAGAGCCAGTATGATCAGCTGCTAGACTTCTGGAGTGAGAGACAGACAGAGAGAGAGAAATCAAGCATTCCTCCAAGGCCTCCCAAGATTTTTGGCTTGAGCAACTGGAGGAATGGTGTTGCCATTTACTGAGACCCTGCCGGCTGGGAGAGGACCAGTTTGGGATGGGGGCTGGGAAGGGGGTGCCGGAAAGCTTTGCTTTAGGTTGGTGATATTTGGAAATGCCTATTAGTCATGTAAATAGAGATGCTAGATAGCCAGTAGTTGACTAGAGCTTGGAATTCAGGGGATGGCATAGTTATCAGCAGTATTTAAAGCCATTAGCTCATCCATTAGGATGAGCTCAGCAAGAGGTGAGCATGGGCTGACAAAGAGGTCCATGGCTGGAGCCTTCAGCATGGAACACGTCATCATTACAACTGGGATGAGGCACTGGCATGGGCTGGAGTTGAGCACCGAGCACCGTGTGGGTGGCAGAGACCTTGGGTGGACTGGGTTGGGTGGGGTCCTGTCTCAGTCTCCTCCTCCTCCTTTGCTGATGCAGAAGCCATCTATGTTCCAGAGCCCACCAGAAAATATCCATGCTTATCAGTGTCATGTAATAAACCAAATAGGGGTTTCGAGCTTAAGGAACTACTTGGAATAAATGGTTTGTCCAGGAATAGTTAATGGAGACTTTATACATGTAGGAATGTTTAAAGTTTCCAGTTCCTAGAAATAAGTCGGAACAGCATAGTTATGTGAGTTGACCATACTTCAGCATGGTACTTAATCCAGACCCTCATCCTGTTGAACTGAAATCTCCAGTGGTGCTTAGTCTTGTAATAAGGTCTGGTCACTGATGGATGACCTGTTTTATCTTTCAGATATAATGGTGAAGTAGGAGACATTGTGGTGGGGAGAATCACAGAGGTAAAGTCAATACCAAGTTGGTTTTTACAAAGTAAAAGCAAGCTGGTGATTGAATGAATCAGATAGTCATTCTGTCTGTAGTTATGCAAATGGCACATTCATTGCATTTGACTCTTATGTGCCCCCCCCCTTTAAAAGATTTTATTTCTTTTATTTGAGAGAGCTAGAGAGCACAACTGGGTTGAGGGAGGGGCAGAAGGAGAGGGAGAAGCAGACTCCCTGCTGAGCACGGAGCCCCATGGGGCTCTATCCCAGGACCCTGGGATCATGACCTGTGCCCAACGCTGATGTTTAACCGACTGAGCCACCCAGGCGCCCCTTATGTGCCCTTTGATGTAAATAGTCAGCTTGTTGTATTGGGGGTTATGGGTCGCCAATGATGTGAGCTCTTGGCCCTGGAATCTGTGTCCAACTGAAATTTCTCCGTAGGTCCAACAGAAGAGGTGGAAGGTGGAGACCAACTCTAGGCTGGATTCAGTCTTGCTTCTGTCATCCATGAACCTTCCTGGAGGAGAGCTGGTAAGGGTCTCTCCAGGCCAGTACTATAGAGTGTGCTAGAGAAAGCTCTGGGGTCCGTTGCTCCACTAGAGAACTCTGCTTTATGCTGAGGTTGCCTTTTTTACTCTTGGTTGTCTGCTGTGAGGTTTGCTCCCTAGATGTACACATAGGCTTTTCACTTGGCCCAGGCCTCCCAACATAAGCAGCGGTTGGTATGTGGTAGGATCTGGAACAGCCGTGGAGAGTGATCCCAAAAAAGAGTTGAAAGAGAAGCTCTCAGATGCCTGGTGCTCATTTTCCTTTTCTGGATGTATCAGCTTTGCACAGGGAAGGCGTCCCTAGAAAAGTTGTGTTTCAGTTAGCTTTCCGTCAGTTGAATGGCATTTGGTTATAAGGGGCGGCCTTTTGTAAAATGCCGCAGTTTATCTTCAGTTCAGCATGTATGTACAGAGAGGCCCACTGCTAGGTTCTCTGGAGAATGCAAGATAAAGGAGGCCTGGCTGAGTTCCTGAAAGAGCGCACAGATTAGCAGGAGAAGCGAGATAACTGATCTGAATACCTGGCAGTCGAAGAATAAACAAGCGTGAGATTGTACAGAAGGAGTGAGTTCACTGGGAGATGCTGGTAGGAAAGAGGGGCGTTAGAGTGGATCCCTGAAGAATGGATGGAATTTCACAGGGAATCCGAGATCACGGGAAATGTGTGAGTCAAAATAGAGTCATGCTGTAGATAGTCTGGTTCTGTTGCTGCATGGAGGGCTGCTGTTGACGGTGAGTGTAGAAAAGGCGGCTGGGCACGATTGGGAGGGGTTTCAGTAGCATGGAAGGAACTGGAATACTATCCAGAGAAGGGAGGGAGAGAGGAGGAGCTGTGGGAAGGCCTGTACGAGGGAAAATGGTGATGATCGCTCTGGTGTTCCTTGGGACACAAGGCTTACCTCCTCTAGTGTCTGAATACCATGGCTGGTTCCAGAGATCTTTCTGCAGGATCTGACTTAAGTCACGTCATTGCTTTGTGTATTTCAGAGAAGAAGATCTGCAGAAGACGAGCTGGCCATGAGAGGTTTCTTGCAGGAAGGGGATCTTATCAGTGTATCCTGCACCTTGGATTACAGAATTTCTATGCTTTCTGTGGAGCTGGGAGATGGGGCTTGGATCAGATGTCTCTGCCTGGAGACACGTAGTCCTGGCGGGGATCTGGATCCAAGATCAAGTGTCGCGGGCTCTGCTGTAGCCTTCCTCCCTCTCCTTAACCCGGCCGAGCTCTGCAGCCCTTATTCAGACCCGCTGCCTCAGTCATTTCTTCGGGTTTTGTCACTTACGGTGGCCCGTGTTTCAAGCTAGACTCAAATTTTCGTAACCCTGCTAGTTTTTATGCAGGGAGTAGAAAAGGTGGTGTGCACGTCAAGATATTTGTGAGAACCAAGGGGGAGAGGTTAGGTCGCGGTGACGTCCTCCGGGTCTGTCTGAGGCTGCGAGTGGGACCGCTGGGGATGGGAGGACAGGATGGAGAAGGGGGGCCGGGGCCCCAGGGAAGGCGGGTGCCGTGAGAGTGTTTGTTCCTTTATCACCCTGGCCAGGCGGAGGTGCAGGCAGTGTTCTCTGATGGGGCTGTCTCTCTGCACACAAGGAGTCTGAAATACGGCAAAGTAAGTTGGGCTCTTGCTCTTCCTGGATACCTACTGAGCCTTCAGAGGCATTTCTGAAATCCCCAGGGCTCTCTGGAATTCGGCCCTCAAGAGCCCCGGAAGTTAAGCATGGCAGGCCGGGATCCCCCAGAGCGGCTGGTTCACGCGGTCATGGGTCGGTAGCATTGTCACGACGACAGCTCCTGTTCTCTTCTCGCTGAGGAGACTGTTGTGGCAGAAGAGCTCCTGTGCCCGAGGGCCCTGCGGCCCTGCTGGTGTGGCTCGCTCCGGGGCCCGCAGCTTTGTACTGGGGCCAGGAGCAAAGGGAGGCCATGTTGAAACGGGGGCCTTGGCTCTAGACAAATGTCCAGTCGATGAAATGGGTGCCTTTACTAGGAAAGGTTGGTTCGCCACTTGAGCCTTTAAATGAAATGTCACTGCTTTTCTTGTATGAAGTTCCATTATTGAGGCTCTTACTATTTTAATGATAGCATACTTTTTTTTTCTTTTAAAAATGCACTTATTTGAGCGAGAGAGAGCACACGTGAGCAGGGGAGGGGTCGAGGGAGAAGCAGACTCCCTGCTGAGCAGGGAGCCCACACAGGGCTTGATCTCACAAACCCGAGCTCACCACCCGAGCTAAAACCAAGAGCCAGGGGCCCAACAGACTGAGCCACCCCAGTGCCCCACGCCAGCATACTTACTTTCTTTTTTTTTTAAGATTTTATTTATTTGTCAGAGAGAGAGAAAGAGAGAGCACAAGCAGGCAGAGTGGCAGGCAGAGGCAGAAGCAGGCTCCGTGTCAAGCAAAGAGCCTGATGTGGGACTCGATCCCAGGATCCTGGGATCATGACCTGAGCCGAAGACAGCTGCTTAACCAACTGAGCCACCCAGGCATCCCTCCAGCATACTTTCTAAACAATCAATCTCTTGCCTTTATCTGGGAACCTTTTCATTTTCTGAGTGGCACGGAAGCCTGTTCCCTTGTGGAAGGGCTCTGGTCAGCCATGCTCACTCCATCCTGAGCCTGGCTACTGCAGACCCTCCCTCAGGGGCCTCGGGGCTGCCCTCCCCTCACCAGGGATGGATTTGCACTCAGCCCTCGACTGCTCCCCTTGCCCAGCGGCACACATCTCCGGGGCAAGGTAGGTGGCTGGGATCCAGGTGGAACAGAACAGACCTCGGCTCACAAGAGGCTCAGGTTCACGTCCTCATTCACCCCAGCTTGCCTGACTCTGCCAGCGCAGCAACCCCAGATTGAGATACAATGATGAGAATGGCAGGAGGATGAGAGAAGAGCGTGGAAAGTCACGTGCTCTTGAGGAGTGCCGACAACCTCTGCATCCAGAAGTGTCCTCTGGGCGTAGTCCCCCTGTGTGCACGCACAGTGACTCAGTCGTTAGCGGGAGTGGCCCTGACTCCGCCGTAAAGAGGATGGCTGTTCCGTGCAGTCTGCTCCTCACGCACTTCACTCGTGACCCTCCAGTGACTTGGTTTCTGCTGTATTTCCTTAGCTCGGCCAGGGGGTGTTGGTCCAGGTCTCCCCCTCCCTGGTCAAACGGCAGAAGACTCACTTCCATGACTTGCCCTGTGGGGCCTCAGTGATTCTGGGTAACAACGGCTTTATCTGGATCTACCCAACGCCTGAGCACAAAGAAGAGGACGCGGGGGGCTTCACTGCAGACCTGGAGGTGAGTAAACACTGCGGCTGCTCTTGGGGCAGAGGGGCGCTCAGTCCTCTCTGTGCTTTTGGGACGGATGGAGCCGGCTGTTTTCTTTTCTTTTTTTAAATTTTTTTACTTTTTAAAGATTTATTTATTTGAGAGAGTGCACAAGCAGGGGTGGGAGGGGGAGAGGGAGACTCTCAAGCAGGCTCCACGCTGAGCGCGGAGCCCAACTCTGGGCTCGATCTCACAATTCTGAGATCGTGACCTGAGCTGAAACCCAAGTTGGGCGCTAACCGACTGAGCCCCCCAGGCTCCCCAAGAGCTGTCTGGGGTCACAGTGGCTGAAGACCCATCCTTTCTAACCTCCCTTGGAGTCAGCAGTTGATTGGTTTGGAGTCTCGGAGTGAAAGGAGCAAAGTTACAAATGATTGCTGTGCTTCGCCGTCACTGTTCACTGACTTCGGTTCTGACTGTGTCTCTCTCTGCCTCTGCCTCCGCGGGCAGCCCGTCTCCCTTGCCGACCGAGAGGTGATCTCCCGGCTCCGGAACTGCATCGTCTCGCTGGTCGCCCAGAGGGTGATGCTGTATGACACCAGCATCCTGTACTGCTACGAGGCATCCCTTCCACACCAGGTACTCGCTCCCGCCGCGCCTGCGCTCTTCCTCCTTGTCTGTGAGTCTCGGCTGTCTCCGCTGCTCCCGCGCTTCCTCGGGGGTCGCAGGCACCTCCCTGTACCTTCACCGGGTTTGGTGGTGGGAACTGGACAGCCCTATCCGGTGTCGGTAGATCTTTCTCCAAGATTCTTGTGATAGCCTCGGTGTCTAGTGTCCGTCGACGGATTTGGGGGGATGGAGGTGCTGAGGAGGACCAGCTCAGGACCGCAGCTCTCTGGACTTCATCTTCCCATTCCGATTTTAGCTTGATCTGTTTAGTGAATGCCGAGAATCGTGGCTTTGTTCCTGTTGGCTGTATACCGGAGAATCTTGATGGTTCAGGAAGCTGGTTCTAGCACATCGTATCTTGCAACACTTAGCCTCCAATAAAGGAATATAGAGCGGTGCCTGGATGGCTCAGTCGGTTGAGCTTCCAATTCTTGATTTTGGCTCAGGTCGTGATCTCGGGGTCATGGCATCGAGCCCCATGTTAGGCTCCGCACTTAGTGTAGTCCGCTTGGAATTCCCTCTCCCTCTCTATCTGCCCCTTCCCCTGCTCGAGGGTTCTCTCTCGTTCTTTAAAATAAGTAAATCTTCGGGGCGCCTGGGTGGGTCAGTCCGTTAAGCGTCTGCCTTCAGCTCAGGTCATGATCCCAGGGTCCTGGGATCGAGTCCTGCATCGGGCTCCCTGCTCAGCTCGGAGTCTGCTTCTCCCTCCGCCTCTGCTCGCAGCTCCCCGTGCTTGTGTGCGTGCTCTCTCGCTCTGCCAAATAAATAAAATCTTTTTTTTTTTAAGATTTTATTTATTTGACAGAGAGAGACACAGCGAGAGAGGGAACACAAGCAGGGGGAGTGGGAGAGGGAGAAGCAGGCTTCCTGTAAGCAGGGAGCCCCATGTGGGGCTTGATCCCAGGACCCTGGGATCATGACCTGAGCCAAAGGCAGACACTTAACGACTGAGCCACCCAGGTGCCCCCAAATAAATAAAATATTTAAAAGTAAATAAATAAAAATAAATCTTAAAAAAAAATGAAAGGAATATAGAAAGTTTATGGTAACCATGCTTGGTTTCTGCATTTGGATGTCTGCTTATGGTCGGTTCTTTTTTGAATAAATATACCTTTTTCTTTTCTTCTTCAGATCAAAGACCTCTTAAAGCCAGAAATAATGGAGGAAGTAGTTATGGAAACACGCCAGAGGCTTTTAGAACAGGAGGGGTGAGGAGAGACATCTGAAGGACAGAGTGGTGTGCACCTGACCGGAGCAGTTCTTGAAAGTGAAGAATCCGATTTGTGGTCCCCTGTGTGGCTCCGTGGAGAACTGTGACACTCATCACCTGACCTACATCGGGCTACATCTGGCCCCAAAAACCTGCTATCGCCTGTTCTAGGGCAGAGTCTGGGGAAGTGCTGCCAGACCTTGGGTTGCCTGCAGAGTCTGGCACTATGGGTAGTTGCAGGCCTTTAATTTTTATTATTTTTTTATTATCTTTTTTTTTTTTTTTAAGTTTCAAGTCTTTTGAAAGCACACAGTGTTTCAGCCAAGTGGATTCCCATTCTGGAATAATACGGAGAATCTTTTCCTTCTATTCACCATCAGTTCACAAGGCACAATGCCCCCATGAAATTGCCCCCATAAAAAACACAGCCTACCTGACCCGCAAACTGTCTTGTTTTGGCCTCTGTTCCCACTTCCTCAGTGCAAGTAGGATACTGAAAAAAATAGTAACTTTTTTTTTGTTTGTTTTTGAGAGAGAGCTTGGGCGACGGTAGGGGAGCGGGGATCTTAAGCAGGCTCCACGCCCAGGGCAGAGCCAATGCAGGACTTAGTCTCATGACCCTGAGATCATGGTCTGAGCTGAACCGAAGAGCCAGAGCTTAACCAAGGGAGCCACCCAGGCGCCTGTAGAGTTAGTAACATTAACCCAGCAGTCACGTGGAAGAATAAAGTTAACCAAGCAGTCTTTGCTTGCTTGGAATCTAATTTTCCACTGCATGTTCCTTCTAGTGATAGATGCGAGTATACCTACACCAGGCTGCCGTCATCTGTCTTGCCTTTGAGGGTGATGTGTCAGGAGATGAATTGTCGGTAATAGAATGTTCGGGGTGCTCTGAGGAACAGGAAAACAGGAAGAGAAATGCAGATTGGAAAAGAGAAGGTGTTTTCCTCCTGTGATTGAAGTAGTAATGCATTGATTTTGGAATAATTCAGGGTTAAAAACAGGAGGTTGAAGTTCTCACTGAGGAACACTCGAATTCCCATACATTGGTTTTCCTAATGACTGTCTAGAAATGGTACTCTCATTCAGGTCTGGGGGAACATATTTTTAAAGGCAGTCTATGAAGTGCTATCTTTACAATATGTGAATATTTTTAATATATTTATAAATGTGGTATTAACATCACGTTTCTGTCCCCGTGTCCTGTGTAATCCTTGAGAGCGGAGTATGGTTGAAGGAGGGCGTAGCAGGTAGAAAATCTGACAGGCCTTAACTGCTCTCTGGGTCATCTCGTGAGGTGTAAACCTAGGATAGTTTCAATGGTAGTGACTTTGCACACTGCATTTGACTGCTCTTCATTACTGGTATATTTCTTGTCCTTATAACGTTACTCGAGAGGTTTCATTTTAGACAGCCGAATGTTCCATAGGCTGTGGTGCAACTTTAGATTTGCTCACTTGGTGTATATTTGAGAACACATGCCAGGCTGTGTGCCTCTTGAGAGCAGGGAATGGAGAGGGTGGAAGCAGAAGTCCCTGATTTGATTTAGTTTTGGCTGGGATCATTTGTAAGCTTTCCGAAAGTTTGTTTTCGCTTGGTCTGGTCTCCCAAGCAGCCAGCCTATGCTGTTCATTTAGTATGTCCTGAATGGCAATTAATTTACCTGCCCAACGGGAATGATGATATAAAGAATGGTCTGAAAGCACCTCTTGGGGATGATCTACTCCCTGTGGCCCACTAGAGGGCGCTCTTGCCGAGTGTTAATTCCAGTGGGTGTTTTTAGAAGGAGTAAGGGGAAATTTTTACACTGGTACTGAATCCCAGAAGCAACTTGTGATTGCTTTCTTTTTAAAAGGGAGGACAAAATTAGACAGAACTGAGAATATGTGAACTTAAAGGGATCTGTTCAACATTTGGCAACGTCGATTGCTGACAAGCATTTGCTGGGCTCTGCATTTTAGTTTTTTAAGTCCTCAGAAGTATCATTCTACAGCACTATACAGGAAGTAAAAGTATAGTGCATCTCTAGAAAATACTGTAGTCTAGGCTTGGGGTTCACCTATAATCAGAGGACGGTGAGCGGAAAGTGGAGCTTGGGGATACACCTTTAGATCAGGTGCAGGTGGCCTTTCCACTGTTCCTAAACCATCATCTCAGTCTGGGGAAGATCAAACGATCTCATTTGATAGTTGGCAGATAGGACCTCCACTTAGAGATCAAAGGAATGAAGAAAGTGGTTTAGAGAAAGTGACTTGATTAAGCTCCTACTGAGCTTAACTATGACTCAGAAATAGACTTAAGCATTAGAGAGGTGTCATAAAGGAACCCTTTAGAGAATGGGTTGGACTGATGGTTCAAGAATGAGTGCAGAAGTTCTACTTCCAGCATTGAGACCAGTTCTCAATGACGGATGATGCACAGGAAATGATTACAGCATGAATAGAAAGGCAGCAACATCTCCAAGAAGAAAAATCAGGACAAGATCATGGGTGAAACCAGGGGGACAAGGGTGTCTGATGCTTGAAGAATGAAGTACATCGTTCATATCGAGTCAGGGCTGTTTGCTAGCCAGGTTATTGCATGAGAGAGCAAAGCTAAACCAGCTAATACCTGAATTTGTAAGTTTGAGTTCTAAATTTGGGTACAAGTTTTCATATGCTTCACGTTCACTATGTATGTCCACGTGACTATCGAAGCTACTAGCTACAAAATTACTACCATTTCCCCATCCACTAGAAATATTCCTAAAATATGTAACAATATAGTAACTGGATTACAACACCTATAATGTGGCTGTGATCTTCCCCTAATAGCAACTTGTGAAAGGTCAGTTGTCTAACGTGGTCAACAGTTTACACGGTGCAGTGGGAAAAGCGTGGGCTTTGCGGCAAGATCAATCTGGGCTCAAATGGCGACTCTGTCACATGCCAACTAGGCAAGTGACCTTGAGTAAGTCACGTCTGTGAATCTTTCCTTAGCTGTCTAATGGGGAATAAAGGGGCCCCGGGTGCTTTTTGCAGAGATGGATCACAAGTGTGGGTTTGGCGTGTCTAGATCATCGGTTAGCCTACTAACCCAACAATCTGCATTTTCTCGCCTAACAGGGTGTTTTCATGCGAATACATGTATATCTGTGAAATGAGGTCGTTTCATCTTAAAGGCTCTTTCTAGCTCAGGCATCTGTGACTGCGCCAGGGTTTGCCTCCGAGAGGTGCTTTACAAGTGCTGTTTTTTAAGTGAGCAAGCGTCCGGATAACCCAAAGAAACAATGAGTTCGTTAGCAATATGCCTGATGCTTTCCAGTCATTTATTTTTCTCTAGTTCTAATATTTATGCTTCTTGGGGAAAAGGTGAGAATTTGGGGAGGGAGGATAAGGCACCAAAAACCTTGGTTTCCAGGAGCGAGCCAAATGTTCTTCCCCGAAGGGGCTTAAGGAAGTAATCCAACTCCGGTTCCGAGAGAATCCAATCCGCAGTTTTCCCCTTGCTTTGGCTCCCCGCCGGTCTCGCTCCCCGCGCAGGAGAGACATTGGCCAGCCCAACGCGGGGCCGGCGAGAGTCCACCGGCTCCCTGGAGGGCGGGACCGAAGCTCAGGAGCCGGGAGCACAGGGCAAGAAAGATCCAGTGCGCGCGTGCAGGGGCGGGCGCCGCGGGACTCCAACTCCCGGCATGCCCTGCGGCCTGCGCCGAATGCGGTTGGCTGAGAACTCTGGCCTCACTGTCCTCACTGGCCAATGGGACGCAGGAGAGAGACCTGACCCGGATTCTCAGGGGCCAATGGCCGTACAGGGGAGGCGGGGGCTTCCTTACCACTCACCTTGCGCTCGGAAAGACCACATTTAAAAGGTCGTGCGGAGCCAAGTTCTGGCGGTCAGGGAGACCGGAGGCAGAAGGCGCGGCGGCGTCCCCGAGAGCGGTGCCGGGAGGGCTCGGGTCCCCGCGAGGCGCGCGCCGGACGTCGCCGGGGGCGGGGTCAGGGGCGGGGCCTGGCCTCGTTGTGGAGCGGCTCCTAATCCATCATGGCGGCCGCGGGGGTCGGTGTCCGTCCCTGAGCAGCACTGGAGCCGGAGCCGGTTCCCGGGTCCTGCGGCTGAGGAGCCCCTCCGCTGTCCACGGCCCCGACCTGCGGGGGGAGGCTGGGTCCCGCGGCGGAGTTCCGGGGATGTGACTGCCTGGAGGCGGCGGCTGTGGCAACGTCCGGAGCCGGGGGAGGGGGTGTCTCGGGCAGAGACCCCCCGGGCTCGGGGCAGCTGAGGCGGCCGGGCCTCCTCCCCCCTCCCCCCGCCTCCCGCCCTCC
>LNAC01000009.1:853643-929114 GCA_002007465.1 Ailurus styani | reverse complement strand
TTTTTTTTTTTTTTTTTAATTTTTTTATTTATTTGACAGAGAGAGATCGCAAGTAGGCAGAGAGGCAGGCAGAGAAAGAGGAGGAAGCAGGCTTCCCCGCTGAGCAGGGAGCCCGATATGGGACTCGATTCCAGGACCCTGGGATCATGACCTGAGCCAAAGGCAGAGGCTTTAACCCACTGAGCCACCCAGGCGCCCTAGGGGGCATTCTTTAGACTTAATGTTCGGCCTTTCTGGGATGTCTGCTAAAGAACAGAGGTGCTCAGCAGGTCTTCTCCACGATGGACTGGCTGATGTTTGAATGTCAGTGAGGACCTAACCCTAGAGTCACTGCTGTTTGTTAGGCCTTGCAGAATCTCACCTTGCACGTTTCTGCCCAGAGTACCACAAAGTACCTCCCTTCCCTTCTGCATCCCATGCAACCTTTCCTCTTAGATATTCTGCCCTACACATTCTAGCTGCCTCCGCAGCCTCCAGCCTTGAATCCCTGTCTGTCTGCTTCCTCAGTTCCAGCTTTGGTTTGTGCTCCAACTTCCTGCACCGTGGCTGAGAAGGTGCCCCAAGGCAGGAAGTCGGAGGTGACGGGCAGCTCACCTTGTGTTTTTCTCTTCTCAGGGATTACAGTCCTGCCCAACCTGTCGTTTAAGACCTGGAAACAGCTGTGTCATATATTTTGCTTAGGGCGAAGGCTGTCTGATAAAGTTCCAGTTGTTTATGTTCTTTACAAACTTTGATATTGTCAGAGTTTTAAATGCTAGCTTTTCGTGTGGTTGTGCAGTGGTAACTCACTGTGGTTTTGATTCACTAGCTTCTTTGATGACTCACTGAAATTAAGCACCTTTCCATATGCTTATTGGCCATTTGGATGTCATACGTATGTATTGTGTGTGTGTGTATGTGTGTGTGTATTGGTGTGTATGTATGTGTGTATGACCTCTCAGTTCACCTCTTTTGCCTATTTTTCTAGTTATGTTTCTTATTGATTTGCAGGAGTTATTAGTATATACTCAGTAGAAGTCTTTTGATGGATATATTTACTACTACTGTATTTTCACACTCTGTGGCTTGCCTTTTCACTCTTCTTTTTTTAAAGATTTTATTTATTCATTTGACAGAGAGAGAGCACAGGCAGGGGAGCAGCAGGTAGAGGGAGAAGCAGGCTCTCTGCTGAGAAGGGAACCCAACATAGAAGTCCATCCTAGGACCCTGGGATCATGACCAGAGCGGGAGGCAGATGCTTAACCAACTGAGCCACCCAGGTGTCTCGAATATAAAGAATTCTTACTGATGAAAGCAAACCACTTCAGGAGATTTTTTTCTTGTTAATCATAAAGGTTGAGTGATTCCTATAAATTGTTGAAGATTTCAGAATATCTGCTTATTCCAGATTCACTTTTCTTGTTGGTTTTTGTTTGTTTTTTTTTTTTAGTTCTACTTTTCTTTGACACTTAGTACTTGGTTTTTGCTGGTGGAGACCATGTTTGTAATCTTCATGGGTCTGGCATTATATTTTTTACAGACTAGATGCTCAATAAATATGGGATTGAATAGCACTGATTATCTCATTGCCCATTCTGTATTATGCACTGTCAAGCTGCGGTATACAGCCGGCTACCCTAGAATAAGGGGACAAGACAGCCAGCCAACAGAAGGCTCTTTGTGTCCAGTTTACAATTCTAAGGACCACCATTGGCCATCTGCTTGGGAAAATGGTTGCCGCCTTTGAACCAACAGTGTGGGGGTGGGTCCAACAAATGGGCCAGGGCAAAGAGAGTGCTTGTTCAACTTGATCATGGTTGTTACAAGGTGAGGAGACCCCTGGCCTGCAGTGCCTTGCATCTCGGTTCTTCTCTTTTTATGTCAAGGGCTGCCTGTGGCCACAAACTACATCTTGATTATAGCACTGAGTTTATAGTAATACCTAAACTACTAATTGGAACCTTCACTTAATAGATTTTATTTTTGTCACTTGCACTTTTTTGAAAGAAAGGCAGCCAATCCAGTTACAAGAATTTAGTCAAAATGAACAGTTCCAGCCTTTGCCCTGTGATGCATGGATTCAACATAAACTTCTGTGCTTCCTACTTCTGCAATATCATATAGTAATTCCTGGTTTTATTGGTGATTCTGTAGCATCCTGAATTGCAGAGTGTCTGTCTCTTGTGGATGTGAAAGATTTAAGTATTTTTAAAGCACTTGTTTTTCCCTTCATGGTACGGGTAGCATAGACATTATTCCTGTTTTTCAGTAGAGAAAACTGTGGTTCAGGATGGTAACGAAGTGTTTTTAGAATTATATTGCTGATTTGGCATAGAGCTGGGGTTGAAATCAAGTACTTTTCTTTTTTTGAGACTTTTGGATATTTTAAAGATTTATTTATGGGCGCCTCAGTGACTCAGTTGGTTAAGCGTCTGCCTTCAGCTCAGATCGTAATCTCGGGGTCCTGGGCTCGAGCCCTGCATCAGGCTCCCTGCTCAGCGGGGAGTCTGCTTCTTCCTCCGTCTTCTCTCCTCCTGCTCATGCTCTCTTTCTCTCTCTCTCAAATAAAAAAAATAAATAAATAAAATCTTAAAAAAGATTTTATTTATTTAAAAAATTTTTAGATTTATTTGAGAGAGAGAATGCACTTGTGAGTGGGTGAGAGGCAGAGGGAGAGAGAGAGAATCCTCAAGCAGACTCCCACTGAGTGGGGAGCCTGAGTCGGGGCTTGATCCCAAGACCCTGTGATCATGACCTGAGCCATAACCAAGAGCCAGCCACTCAGCTGAAATCAAGTACTTCTTGATAGCATGAGTGTTTTTTCTACCAAAAACATTACTTTTTGAAGATGAACTAATCTTTTTGAAAATGTTCACAACACTGAAAAGAGGGGGATTTAGAGTTAGAATTTATTTCAATAAAATTTTTACTTTTTCACCATTTTGTGGGATCTGTTTTTGATACTGATTCTCATAATGAATGCACACAAATACCCGGTCTGAAAGCCATGTCCTTGTACCCGGGATGCCCTTCAATCTCAGGGCTGGAAAGGACCCAGAGGCTAGCTGCTTCCCTGTGTGTAGGTACAAGTCCCTGCCCTGCATGTGTGGCTGCTCTGTTACGTGTGAGAGCTAGTCGTGGGGGCTGCCTGGCCCCCCCAGGAGACACGGCAGTCTGGTGGTAGGAGGAGAGCAGAAATACCAGTCACCCCATAGGAGTGCAAGTTTTGGCCAAGACGTGTGAGTTACACAGAGGAGTGCAAGACCTCGCCTGTCCTCACATGCTTGCAGTCGAGTATGGAGGAAAACAAGAGCAAAGTAAGAAAAGCGTAGTGAGGAGGACATTGGATGGGGGCCTGGGAGAAGGGGCAGAGTGCGTGGGTCGGGACTGATGCGTGCCGCAGCTACTTCCCGGCGCACAGCTCGGTGCCGTGCGGGCTGTGGTATGTCTGGCCTACACCGTCTCTGGCAGGAGGCTCCATGCCTTTCACAGACCAGTTATCAAGAGAGGGAACGCAGCCAGTTGCCCTGTGGTCTTCGTCCTTTGTTGTGGTGTGGGGCTCATTCCGAGGCCTGCCGAGGAGATGTGACATGGATGTTTTCTGGCTGTCCCTGGTTTTGGCCAAACTCACGGGATGGCCATTTGTGAAGAGTATCGGTACTTTTTACCGGTACTTACATGCTCCAGCTGCAGGGGGTGTCATTTAGGATGTCTGCTCAGCAGTGAGGCAGATGGGATGCACACATGGCTTTTTAAAGATTTTATTTATTTATTTGACACACAGAGAGAGATTACAAGTAGGCAGAGAGGCAGGCAGAGAGATAGGGAGAGGAGGAAGCAGGCTCCCTGCTGAGCAGAGAGCCCGATGCGGGCCTCGATCCCAGGACGCTGAGATCATGACCTGAGCCGAAAGCAGAGGCTTTAACCCACTGAGCCACCCAGGCGCCCATACACATGGCTTTTTAGTTATTCACCCAGCGCAGCGTGCTCTCCTGACGTACTTCTGAGAAGCACTGACGAGTACATTTCAGACTTTTTCTCCACTGGCTGGAATTTTCAGCAAAAGCACTTCCATCTCTTCTGAAGTGCATTAGAAAAACTGGAAGCTGTTACCTGATTCACAGATGGTGGATTGCATATAAATAACCCGCCTTAGATACCAACTATTGTCATATATTTCTTACCTTTTATGGCTGCCCCTTGCATGCCTTCTCGGTGCTGAGCACTGTGCAGAGCCCGTGACGTATTATTTTTAAAAGTTACCAGATAATGCCAGGGCCCTTATTCTAAAATGCAGTCTAAGTTTGGGATTATGTAGCTTAGAACCTTCTGTTGGTTCCCATTACATAGAACAACAGCCTCTGCTTTTGTAAACAATCTTGTCCCCTTCTCCCTAAAAATTTTCTGAGCAAACATATCACTCGTGTGTGTGTGTCTGTGTACGTATGTGTATATATGTCTGTATCTATCTATCTGTCTCTCTCCGCCAGAGTTGTGTTTGACGTTGTGGAGTTGAATGTTTCTCAGCCGTTTGCTTCTGAGACAACGTGGGCAGGGAGTAAAGGTAGGGAGGTGAGAAGGGTACTCTCCCTTCCTCTTAAATGTCTAGTGTGCAGGTAGTTTTATGCAGGTCTGCTGAATGGAGCACCCAGCTGTTTTGATTTATAGTTTTCTGGAGAGGGAAGAAACCTCACACAAACAATAGCAAAGCCCTTGAGACCTCCTTGTTTTTCCCTTCCTCCTTTCTGCCCACATTGTCTGGCTTTTGATAGGAGATGACAGTGCCTGGAACGAGGGGAGAATGACTTTCACATTTAGGGCTCTTACTCTGAAATCTCTTCCCCCGTGTTTCAGCCCAGATTGTTTTGATGATCCATCTCAGGTCTTGTTCTTTGCAATGCACGCGGGAAAATGTTGGTCGGTGTGGGAGTTTGTCATTTTTTATCTCATGAAATCCCCCAGTTGTCTGCTTATCAAATTCCTGCTTGTTTGGTTGTGGCTAAAATTCTGTGTTTAAAAGAGTAGAATTTGTTACTACTCTCAGCAAATTGAAGATCAGGTAAATAAATAAAAGTGGGCTGGGAAAGTAAGCCTTGACAGTGTGGTATGTAAATTAAGCCAAACCTTCCCAGAAATGAGAATACAGACTGTGGGATATATAGGAGTTTTGTTGTACTTTGATAATTTCCTGCTTCTGTGTCTGTCTCTTCGTCAGATAGGGAGACACGTTTTATCTGAATGCAGGTCCCAGCTTACCACCTCCTAGCAGTGTGGCCATAGTTACCAGCATGTACTTGGTAGATACGAGTTGAGCACATCCTCTCAGCGTTGTGAGGTTCTGGGACTAGAGCAAGTCTTCTTAACAACAGTCTCGGGTTTTTGATTTGCAAAGTGGGAGTCAAGTAGTTCTTGATTTACTACTGATGAGAGAATGAAATGGGATAGTAAATTAAAAATGTCTAATAGTGCCTGGCACTTGGTTAGGCCCTAACACATAATGATTATTGCTGCTATTTATTATTTATAGTTCTAAAATAATATGTCTTTCAGTAATAAGGAGCAGACCTAAAAGGACTAAACCAGAGGAAGCGTAAGAAATACATTCTAGTGGTAATAACATTGTGATGAACCGTTTGCCTTCGACAAAGTTGTACCGTGTTGGTAATTAAGGATCATCTATGAAACCTGTGGCTTATATCGGATCATATTGGAATGCAGTGCTTCAAGAAAATTCTAGGGGGCGCCTGGGTGGCTTAGTCGTTTAAGCGGCCAGCTCTTGATTTCGTCTCAGGTCATGATCTCGGGGTGGTGAGATCAAGCCCCACTTTAGGCTCCATGCTCAATGGGGAGGTTGCTTGAGATTCTCTCCCTCTCCCTTTGTCCCTCCCCCTGCATGTTCGCTATCTTTAAAATCAATAAATAAATAAATCTTTTTTTCTCTTTTTTTTTCTTTCTTTCTTTTTTTTAATTTTATTTATTTGTTTGGCAGAGAGAGAGCACAAGCAGGGGAAGCCACCACAGGGAGAGGGAGAAGTAGGGTGCCCATCTAGCAGGGAGCCGGATGGATGTGGGGCCCTGTCCCAGGTCCCTGGGACTATGACCTGACCCAAAGGCAGCTGCTTAACTGCCCGAGTCACCCACACACCCTAAATAAATATATCTTTTTTTTTTTTTTTAAGAAAATTCTAGAGAAAACCCCTGTTTGAACTGTAAGCATTTTTTAAAAAGTATTTTTTATCATGGCTGGAGGATGTGAGCTGTGGAGATCTTTCTATCCCTGCCACATGAAATCAACACTTCTGGTGGTTTTCTCGGAGGATTTCCTTGGTGTCTGGGCCTTCCGTCCATTCTTGGTGTGAGAGGCAGCATCCTTTGACCAGATAACTACTCTTCACTCCCTCACGTAACTAGGACAGAGTTACCTAGTCCTTAAATATACAGCTTCTTGTTTAGCATACTTCATTCTTTTGGCTTTTTTCTCAGAGTCTACGTAGGTTTTATTTATGAACCTGGATGGGAGCTAGGTTGGTGAAACCCAGTTTGGTTTGTAATACATTGTGGCTAGTTTGCTAGAGGTTAATTTCTGAGGTTTGTAAGCATGTGTGGCTGTCACCCAACCTAGAATTACACAGTAAAACAAACTTAATTTCCCTGGTCAGAAGCATTTATTGTATGGACTAAAGCCTAAGAAACTTACTGATACATAGTATTTGCATTTTTTTCTTTATGTTGTTGGGATGGATAATTCTTTTCATGAGTTTCTGGGAATCTGTCAACTTAAAAGAACTCATAGGAATTTAAAGTAAATCTTATGTTCTGTGTGCCCCCCATGCCCACCCTAGGGCAAGCTCTGACCTGCTCTTGTCACTGTATTTTGTCTTTATGAGTATGTCCTATAATGGAGCCATCAGTATATAACTTTATAAGACTGGCTTCTTTCACTGAGCCTAACACATGTGAGATCCATCCAAGTGTTGTCTATAACAATAGCTTGTTCCTTTTCTTTCTTTTTTGGAGTTGAAAATTTACTGTTCTTAATTAATTAATTTATTTTTAATTATTATTTAAATTCTAGTTACTGAACGTAAGTGCGGTATTGGTTTCTGGAGTAGAATTCAGTGATTCGTCACTTACTTACAACACCCAGTGCTCATCATAACAAGTGCCCTCCCTAATACCCAGCACCCATCTAGCCCATCCCCACCACCTCCTTCCATCAACAGCTACTTTGTTCTCTATCGTTAAGAATCATAATTTGTTTCCCTCTCTCTCTTTTTCCCCCTCCCATATGTTCATCCATTTTGTTTCTTAAATTCCACACGAGTGAGATTATATGGTGTCTTTCTCTGACAAATTTTGCTTAGCATAATACACTCTAGCTCCGTCCATGGTGCTGCAAATGGCAAGGTTTCATTTTTTGATGGCTGAGCAATATTCCATTGTGAATATATATATTTGTCCTGTATATATATGCACACACACACACCGTACCTTCTTTATCCCCTCATCAGTCAATGGACATTCGAGCTCTTTCCGTAGTTTGGCTCTTGTTGGTAATGCTTATAAACATCAGGGTGCATGTAGCCCTTTGAAAAATCTTTTTTTTTTTTTATCCTTTGGGTAAATACCTAGTAGTGCAATTGTTGGATCGTAGGATAGTTCTATTTTTAACTTTTTGAGGAACCCGCATACTGTTTTCCAGAGTGGCTGCACCAGTTTACATTCCCACCAACAGTGCAGAAGGGTTCCCCTTTGCCTGCATCCTCGCCGACACCTGTTGTTTCCTGTGTTTTTTTTTAATAAGATTTTATTTATTTATTTGACACAGAGAGAGAGATCACAAGTAGGCAGAGAGGCAGGCAGAGAGAGAGGGGGAAGCAGGCTCCCCGCTGAGCAGAGAGCCCGATGCGGGGCTCGATCCCAGGACGCTGAGATCATGACCTGAGCCGAAGGCAGAGGCTTTAACCCACTGAGCCACCCATGCGCCCCTCCTGTGTTGTTAATTTTAGTCATTCTCAGGTGTAAGGTGGTATCTCATTGTGCTTTTGATTTGTATTTCCCTGACAATGAGTGGCGTGGAGCATCTTTTCATGTGTCTGTTAGCCATCTGATTTCTTCTTTGGAAAAATGTCTGTCTGTGTCTTCTATTTTTTAACTGGGTTATTCGGTAAATTCTTTGGAGAATATAGATACTAGCCCTTTATCAGACATGTCATGTAGAAATATGTTCTCCCATTCCATAGGCTGCCTTTAGATTTTGTTGAGTGTTTCTTTCATTATGCGGAAGCTTTTTATCTTGATGGAATCCCATAATTCATTTTTGCTTTTGTTTCCCAGATATTCTTTACTGAGTAGTAGTCCATTGTATGGATGTGGATATACTGTAATTTGTGTATTTACTCATCTGTTGAGGAACATTGGGTTGTTTCCAGTTATTGATGATAATGAATAGAGTTGTTACAAACTTTGTATACAGTTTTTGTGGGAACATAAATTTTCAATGTACTTAGCATATCAGTTTCCTAGCACTGCTGTAACAAATTACCACACTCTGGGGTACTTAAAACAGCAGAGATTTCTTTTCCACTCTTCTGGAAACCAGAAATCTGAAATTAGTATCGCTTGGCCATGACTTTGGCAGTAGGGTCTCACTAGTTCTAGAGGCCCCAGGGAAGAACCCCTTCCTCCAGCTTCTGGAGGCCACTAGCATTCCTTGTCCTGTGGCCCCCTCCTCACATCCTTCCAGGCCCTCACTTCCTTTGTTACTCTCCTCCTGTTTTGCAGTCAGATCTCCCTTGGCCCCCCTTTAGAAGGACGCTTGCGATTGCACTTAGGGCCCATCAGGATAGTCCTGCCATCCCAAGATCCTTAACTGAATCACATCTTGAAAGACCCCTTTTTGGCCATGGAAGGTAACACAGGTTCCTGGGAGTAGGCTGTGTATGTCTTTTAGAAGGCCTTTTTCTCAGCCTACCATTCTCCAGTAAAGGCCTAGGCATGGGTAATACTGGGTCATGTGGTAAGTGTACATTTAATTTTATTAGAAACTGCCAAACTCGTCTGCAAAGTGGCTCTTATTTTACATCCCTCCAGCACTCTCACATGCTAGAATTCCTGGTGTCCTCGCTAGAACTTGGTATTACCAGTATTTTTTATGATAGCCATTCTAGTGGGTGCTCATTATGGTTTTAATTTGCATTTCCCTGATGGCTAATGATGTTGAGCATCTTTTCATGTGAAAACTGCATACTTTTTAATTTTCTTTTTTTACTGCCTTCATAAATATGAGCCAGAAGTAGCTAAAGGAAGGAAGAACATCACTGTCTCGCGGCAGAAGCTTGCCGAGCAGCGTGTCTGTGGGAGAGCCCAGGTACACAGTACAGTTCTGTTTCCTTCCCGTTGCTCTTGCCTTTTAAATTTCCTTATAAAGTTTTGTCTGAGCTGATGATATGGTTGATTCTAATTTAGGAGGTGACTATTATCTAACTTTATAATGAATAATAAAAAAATCTAAGTCATGTTGATTCTCTACTAAATTGTTTTTTTGTTTTTTTTTTAAATGAAAAATTTTTAACCAGCCAGCCCACTGCCATGACCCCCGGCATGATAGAGCTTATCTTTGTGCTGCTGTCCAGCTGCAGTTCACGCTGATTCAGTGTTGTTACAGGTCACTCTTAGGGACATTACCATCTTTTAGACCGAATTTTAAACACTAACCATTGACTTTCTTTTGAAGCAATGGTTTATACCAATAAGTTGCACTAAATTCTTTTTTGGTCCTTGACTAAGTCCAACACCATAGCTTCTGTTGCTTGAGTTCTTACAGAGTTCTAAGGGGTAAATTAAAGAAGGGAAGTAAATGAATGCTGGTGTTCATTATCTGAGAATTAAAAACCTCAGTTCAGGGCCGCCTGGGTGGCTCAGTCGTTGGGCGTCTGCCTTTGGCTTGGGTCGTGATCCCAGGGTCCTGGGATCGAGACCCTCATTGGGCTTCCTGCTCAGCAGCAAGCCTGCTTCTCCTTCTCCCACTCCCCTTCTTGTGTTCCCTCTCTCGCTCTTTTCTCTGTCAGATAAATAAATAAAATCTTAAAAAAACAAAACAAAACCTCAGTTCAGAAAGGCATGACAGAATAAAATGAACTGATGCAAAATACATGACATCTTTAGAATATTTATTTATTTATTATTTATTATTTTATTATTTTGAACGCACAACCCTGAGATTGAGACCTGATCCCAGATGAAGAGTCAGACGCTTAACCAACTGAGCCACCCAGGCACCGCTGGAGTGTTTTGTTATTCTAATTGTGCAGCTTTTACTATGATATTTGGGTATTGGGTGAGCTATGGAAGTGTTGAATCACTATATTGTACACCTGAAACTAGTATGAAACTGTATGTTAACTACACTGGAATTAAAAGTAATAAAAAAATAAAACGATCCCTTTCCCATAAAAAATATGACATTTGCAGTTAAATATAAATATATAGTACCCATTTTCAGTCTCTGGAAATTGAAAAGCCCTTGATTTAAAATAGTCGTGGCTCAGAAAACAGGATTACGTGGCATTTCCTTGCTCACCTATGAGAATCCACCCCCTCCAAAGGTTGTAGGGGTTTACATTTCTGGTGTGCTAAGTTGCTGTTAGCAGCATGAGCTTTGAGCATGTCGACTTCATCCAACATTTACTGTCTATAAATATTTGCCTCTAGCTCTGGTGCTGATACTTCCCGCCATGTGACCTTAGAGAAGGCACTTAGCTGGTAGGATAGACCTGAGCCCCGGTTTCTCCATCTCTCATATGGTGCTGATGATACACTCTGGTCCTTCTCAGGATGGTGGGAGACGGAGATAAGCTGATCTGTGAAAGAGCGTAGGAAACTGTAAAATGCATCATGAATGTACATGATTATCACTGTGATTTCATGAAATCATTCACTTGTCTTCCTAATTTGAGATACCAGATCTCTGTTTGAATGCTAACGCTTGTAGAGGATTTTCTCACTTACTTAAAAAAATATTGCCAAGTAAAATCAAATACTTAGAGGTTGGCTAGCAAAGGCCTTTTCATTACTGACTTTTCAACTTATTTCTTCTGGGTTTTGACAACTGAAGAGTAGGGGTAAATTAAAGAAGGGAAGAACAGCTGCCCATAACTGCTGCCCTTTTTTGGCCTACTCTTTTGGTGGGATTGGGGTGATTGGCGGGAGTGTTGATAGACTAGGGAAGAGGTTTTATCTTTTGTTGAAATATGTTTAGAAACATGCAAAACCCAGTCACATAACATTAAAGAATATAAGGGGGCGCCTGGGTGGCTCAGTGGGTTAAGCCGCTGCCTTCGGTTCAGGTCATGATCTCAGGGTCCTGGGATCGAGGCCCGCATTCGGCTCTCTGCTCAGTAGAGAGCCTGCTTCCCCCTCTCTCTCTGCCTGCCTCTCTGCCTACTCGTGATCTCTCTCTCTCTCTCGGTCAAGTAAATAAATAAAATCTTNGCCCAAATAAATAAAATCTTAAAAAAAAAACATTAAAGAATATATATGTGGTATCATTCTGTACACATCCTTTTGAAACTTGATTTTTTTTAAAAAGATTTTATTTATTTATTTATTTGACACAGAGAGATCAGATCACAAGTAGGCTGAGAGGCAGGCAGAGAGAGAGAGGAGGAAGCAGGCTCCCTGCTGAGCAGAGAGCCTGATGCGGGCCTCGATCCCAGGACCCTGAGATCATGACCTGAGCCGAAGGCAGGGGCTTTAACCCACTCACTGAGCCACCCAGGCGCCCTGAAACTTGATTTTTTAATTTAACATTGTACTTAAAATATACCTGTGTTGATGCATGTAGATCTAGGTCCTCATTTTACCTGCTGTGTATAGTATTCTGTAATATATTTATGGCATGGTTTATCCCTTCTCCCATTTATGGCCAGTAAGGTTGTTTCCACCTTTTCCCCAATGACGAAAGTGGTGCAGTGAACATCTGTCTGCACGTCTGCTTGTCCATGTGTGTGGAAGTTGCTCAGAGTGGTGGATTAGGCTGGCGAGGCTAGGCTTTGCGCTGGTAATAAACATTACTATCCCAGTTGCTTAACCGAGGAGGGTTATCTCTTGTGGGTGTGGTTGAGGGTTGCTTTGCCCCACATACTTTCTGGGGGACCCAGACGACGGTGGCTCCAGCATCTTGTGCCTGCATAACTAGAAAGTGCAGCATCCTGGATATTGAGATACTGCAAGTGAGCAACAAGAACTGAATTCTCCAGCCAGGAGGGGATGCGTGGTCACTTCCAGTCACACCCCACATGTAGTTCTAGGTACAAGGTCTCACCTCACGGCGAGGGGCCTACGAAGTATCGTCTTCTGTGTGTTCAGGAAAGGCAGGAAAGGAAAGGGTTAGCAGTTGTTTGTGAGTACTAGTAATGTCAGCCGAAGACAGACACCTGGAGGAGCAGCTGTCTGCTATTCAATACTATGTCTCTAACACATTACATACAACTGCCCCGGAGCCCCCAAAGGGGCAGCCAGTCCTTCCCCAAATTAATTAATTTTGGAGTTTTGAGTTTGGGAGCTCTTTAGTCTTAAATTCCAGCTTGATTGTGGATCATGGGCTTTTTTTTTTTTTTAAACATTAATAAAGTCAAAGGTGTGGAGACCAGAACCCATGTCTCTGGATTTGTAATTCAGTACAATAGCTACTTATTAAAAATCTAGAACAGGGATTTTCTGCTGGTCTAGGTTCAGTTATAGAGATGAGAACCCACAATACCTCATTTTAATGTGGAGTACTTCATTACAGAGTATTTTATAGCTAAAAGAATTATTGGGAGAGCTGAAAAGCAGGTTGTATTGAGCTTGGTGAATGATGCCCAAAGTCACAGACTGCACAGACCTGGGCCACCAAGGAAAGAAGCTGTAGCCTCTTTGGTCCTTGGAGAGTTGCCAGCTCCAGAACCACCACTATAATCAAGGTCATTATGCTTCTGGCTCCAGAGCAAGTCAGCTGTCCCCCCTTGCTGCTGCTCCACACCTGTAAAGCTAATGCCTGGACATGGGACCCCCAGTTCCGCCCCAGAAAACCAAATGCCTCACAGCTGGGGTTGGCCCAGCAACAGTGGAAGCAGCAGGAGTGTGCTTGGACCCGTATCTGCTCTCCAGATCTCATGTGAGGGCTATCTGATTGGTAAAACCTAAACCATACTCCAACCCTCGCTGCAGAGAAGCCAGAGATGTGTTGTTTTTAGTTCTCCAGCCCCTGTGCTACTATGTGACATTAGGGGGAGGAAGGAGTGGGTACTGTGCATCAGTTCACTCTACTGGCTCTTACCCTGATTTTTAAGATGTATGCATAGAATTATGGAGTCTCTGACCCCTGGCATTTTATGTGTACTTTTGTGAATGTGCATAATAACATTTTTCTTAGCTTGGAGCCTAGGTTTTCATGAGATTCTCATAGGGGATGATGACCAAACAAAGGGTAAGCACCTATTGACCAGATAGTGATTAAGCACCCAGATTCTGAAATCAGGCAACCTAGGTTTGAATCCTTTCTCTGCTACTTACTTGATATGATACCCTGGACATGTCATTTCTCTTCTCTAAGTCTTAATTTCCTCCTCCTCAAAATAGGGATATTGGGGGGCACCTGGGTGACATATTCGGTTAAGCATCCCACTCTTGGTTTTGGCTCAGGTCATGATCTCAGGGTGGTGAGATCGAGTACCATGTCAGATGCCACGCTCAGCTTGGAGTCTGCTTGGTATTCTCTCTCCCTCTCCCTGTGCCTTCCTGCTCATGCTTTCTCTTTCTCTCTCTCAGATGAATCAGTGGGAAAAAAATGAGGATATTAGGAACTACCTCCTAGGGTTGTTGTGAGGGTGTGGTACTGAAGCACATATCATAGTGCCTAGTATATTGCCCAGCCCGAGTAACAACCAGTAACCGGTAGTTGCATGCATGCATTCATTCATTCATTTGTTCACTCCTCGGAAGAAAGGTGGCCAACCCCAAAATTACAGTGTGTTGCTGCCTCTGTTAAGGGTCCCACCTGGTGAGGCCTCTCTCTGGTGTCTCAATATACTTAGGTATCATTTCCTTTGTTCCACCGCATCCTGTGTGTAGCCCTGTGGGATTTTTTTTTTTTTAAAGATTTTATTTATTTATTTGACACAGAGAGAGAGATTGCAAGTAGGCAGAGAGGCAGGCAGAGAGAGGAGGAAGCAGGCTCCCCGCTAAGCAGAGAGCCCGATGCGGGCCTCGATCCCAGGACGCTGAGATCATGACCTGAGCCGAAAGCAGAGGCTTTAACCCACTGAGCCACCCAGGCGCCCTGCCCTGTGGGATTTATCACACTGTTTGATCGTTGCTTTTCTGTCACTCCCCTCTTACACATCTTCAGAGCAGAGATTATTTTGTAGTGCTTATCCCTTAGAAGGTGTTCAGTAAATGTTTATTAAATGAGCGAATGAAAACTGAATGGTTAAAATAACTGGGCGGTCTTTTAGCTTGGAGGAGAGGAGACTCTGGGAAGACATGTTAGTTGCCTGAAAATATTTAAAGGACCATCACGTGAGAGGAAGCGGGTTTCACCTTGTACTGCTTTGGAAGGCAGAGTTAGGGGTAGTGGATAGTGGTCCCAAAATAAGGGGTGTTTGGGATCATTGTGGAAAGAGCTTTCAAACAGTGAGAGCAGTCAAGCATTAGGATGGGTGCCTTGGAAGGCAGTGATTAATCTATCTCTGGGGATATTCAAGAGGTGGTAAGATAAGGAGATCAAGACTGTAATCAAACACTGTGGGATTCTTGCAACACTCTTGGGACACTTCCTTCTCGGAGTACCTTTGTTGAACACACATTGGTAATCCCAGAGAGGCTTATGTAGTCAGGGAGGGAAGGTATCTTCCGGTGGGGAAGGGCAGAGTATATTAGGGATAATTCGGCTGGAATATTCAGGGGAGTATGTGGATTAAGGCAGGCAAGACATGTTACTTCAGCAATGACCTTGAGTGCTAAGCCAAAGATTTTGGAAATATTTGGTGGGCAGTCAGAATTACAGATAGTTCCCGGTAGGATATTAGCACCATGAAGGTATCTCCGGTACTTAGAGTAATGCTTGGCCCATAGTAGTTGTTCAATAAATATTTGTTGAAGGAACTTGTTAAAAGATCATAGCCGTGATTTAGAAAATTAATCTGAAACCTGAGTTTAGGTTGGGCATGGAAGGGAGGACACGTAAATAGGAGGTAAGGAGGGCCTGGAGAGAGGGAGCTGACTCCAAGAGCCATCTTGGTTGTGGGGCTGACTGGGCTGGTCAAGTGGGCAGAAAGGGGAAGAGGCAAAGCTGATCCCATGAACTTCAGTCTGGTGGCCAGAAATGGGAGTGACATTCCCAGAAATGGGTGGTTCCTTGTAGTTCCTACTTAAGCAGAAGAACATGAGGCTTTTGGTTCTGGACATGCTTCAATAATGTGATTGGGTTAACGGTGTCCATCCGCTCTTCCCCACAGTGGTTTGTCCGTGTGTGTCATTCACTCATCACTTACTTATAGCTCATTTGTGGTTCTCACTGTGACTCGGAAGTGTGGGTCTCTGGAGAGAAACAACTGTAATGATCAGACCAACTGCATGGTAGGACTTACTTCCTGTGGGTTGAGTATGACACATCCTTTCACATGGTCTCTCTGCTCACTCATTAGGTGTGTTTGGTGTGTTGGCTATAATAGTGTGTAAGTAAGGAGACCCTTTGGACCAGTCCTTCCTTTTTTTCCATCTTGGAAAAACCAAAGGTCTATTTTCTTAAGATGTTGCTTCTGGCCCTGAAGCTCCTTTTCCCAGGCTTGCGGGGGTTGTGGAGTAACGGCAGTGTGCGGAAACACCAGGGCGAGGGGCCTGGGCGTGCCTGCGGCCCTCCCCGGACTCCCAGGGTCTGCGCTGTGACCTGCCATCTGTGCAGTCCGCTCCGGCTGCCAGGGTGGTGACCGAGGAGGACGAGGACGCTCCCCGGGACCTGTGACTTTCAGGAGCTTCATTGTACGGAAAGAATGCTCTTTAGTATCAGGGTAAGTTTTTGTCAAAGCAGAAAAGAGTTGATTACATTTCTCATTTATCAAAAAACGACTTGTAAACATTGTTGTCTCCCGTTCTATAAGTCATTTGGTTTTTCAAAGGAATCACTTCTCTGGGAGAGAAGGGGCAACCACTTTTCTTGTAAAGAAGAGTGGGATTATAAATGCAAAGATCAACAAATATATGTTGGTTCCCTGCCGTGGCCTGCTTCAAATTTATGTTAATTTAGAAAAGCAGCTGAATGTGGGAGGTTTTGTGTTTGTTCACTTCCTTTTCTCCTTGACTTTTGACAAACCAACGTAGCACTGAAGGTTTCCCATTCGTTCTTCTGGGGAGAGCCGCTTCTTGGGCTTTCTGCATTTGGGTGGATATTTTAATTATTTGGTCAAATGAAAGATAGAACTTTACCTCACATTTCCCACACACACGTACAGCAATCTTCAGATTTCAAATTGGCGAATCCAGTGGGTCACTTACTTCTTCACAACTTGAAACATTTTACATCTTGAAACACAACAAAGTTTCGGTGCCTTTTCCAGCTATATTTCAGCATTGCTATAAATGGAAGTTTTTCTCTTTCAAGTCATTGACATACATTTTGCTCTCACATTTTCTCTTCACCTTTGGGATTATCTTGAAAGTGTCTAAGGCAACCCCATAGTGTTTTGCTTAGAGAAGAATTTAGGGCTTGTGGGAGTTGAGCGGAAGGGGCTGTTTCTGTTGTTGCTACTTGCCAAATTATCTTCCAGCGTGTAAAAGAAACTTCTGTACACGCGGGGCCAGCCGCCCTGGGCCTTTGCAGTGTCGGCTTCGGCCGCCTGCCCCCCGATGTGCGATAGCTGATCTGTAGCCCCTCCGACTTCACCGTAAGGCGGTTTGAGATGTGTGCATCTCAGGGTGTTTTAAAACGAAATGAAAACAAAGCTCTTTCTTGCCTTGCGCTCATGGTTGTGGAATTTGGGCATTTGGAATCCCCCAGGCTGTGGGCCTGGGCAGAGCTGGGCTCGCCTTGGTGCTGTCTGCCACCCTCATGACACTATCCTGTCCCAGGGGCCACCACTGAATGCTGGATGGAAAGGGGGACTCAGTTTCTAAAAGGGCAGCTTGGGGCTCTTTTAGAAGCTTGCTTTATAAATGAAGAAACTCAGGCCAGCCAGAACACATTCTCAGAACTCAGTGAGAACAGGTGGTTCTAAGGCAGGCTCTGAGATCAGCCCACTTGGGAAGGGCTCATCGGCTCCTGGAGGAGGCGGCCAGATGGTGAGAAGCTTGCAGTCCCCATTTTCCTGTTGAGAATCTAAATTTCATATTAAAAAAACTAGAGGAGTTTGATGAGGAGCTAAGAAAGCTGAGAAGCCGTGTGCCTCTGGGGTACCCCAAACACTGTCTCTTTTCTCCTGGGAGTTTTACCTCAGGTCCCTTATCTATAAAATGCGCCTCCCATCCCTTCCTTCAGGGATGTTGTTGACTGGCCAACTGAAGTCGGGTGCTTACCTTGAGCCAGACGCTGTGCTGGCTGCTTGACACATTATTTCCATCTCGCTTGCACAGTGGCTGAGAGTTTGGGCCCAGGAATCAGACAGATCTGGGATGGAGCTCTGACTATGTGTTCACTAGCTATCAGATCTAGTTCTTTTTTTCGGCCTAGATTTTATCTATCTTGTTGCATTTCAGGGGTTAACTAAGAGAGGATACTGTCTCATTTATCACAGTTGAGGGAGGCCTGATAATGCCTTCCAAAGGTTCTCCAGGGCTTGTGGAGGCCTAGGGGCAACAGGTGGTAGGTTCATGTGGAGCCAGGGCTGAGTGTTTCCCAGGGTATCAGTCATTTGTTGGAGTAAATGTTGAACATACACTACATGTCTGGAACTCTGTTTGCTTGAAGCCCCTTAAAGGGTTTGTCTCAGTGGTGGAGCTGGGGCGGGGGGCAGCCCCAGCTCCTGTCACAAACTCAGAAGGCTCACCTCCAAGCCCCACTGCAGTTGCTTAGTTTTGTCAACGTAACTGGGTTGGAATGCAGTCACCTTATGCTTGGATGCTGGACCAACTGGGGTTAACTTTGCCAATCTCTGGCCTGCAGTTCCTAACACTGTTGGGAGGTCATTTTGCTGTATCAAGGATAAACAACAGTAGCTGTGTTTGGTCTCTTACCCCCTCCTTAAAGTCAGTCCTCGGTGGGGGGACTTACACTGTGAAGAGCTGGAACACTGTTATCAATTAGGATTCCTGTTCCTCTTGGGTTGGTAGTAGAAGCTACCGGCTGGTAACAAGAGGTCTGTTGTTCCTGGATTTCTTTCTGTTCTCTTAGCGTAGACTCTTCCAAGTCTCCCAAATGTCAGGGGTTCTTGAAAGCAGGAAATATTCTGATCTTTTCCAACTGGCTGCATAATGGATCCTGGTAAAAAGACCTGAAAATATTAGGGGATGGCTTGTCTGCTTAAACCTTAGGATGCTAAGTCCTCATACTGCTTCTCTATTTTTTAAGGAAGAAAATTGCACTTATAGGTTTTTTGGTGGCTAAATTAATTTTTTCCTCTTTCTTTTGACTATTCAGTCTTTGTCATATTGTTTACATCTGATTCACATTGACTTCTGGAGGGGAAAGTGGCATCTCCCTTTTTTCCACTTGCCGCCCTTCCTTACTCTGAAGCCCTTCACAGCCTTCTCTGTTTCCTTCTGGAGGGAAAGGTCTTTGTTTTGATGCATTATTAGGATCAGGAGAACAAAAGCAAGAAATGCTGTGATATTTTGTTTTAATCAACTCTCCCTTTTATTGTTTTAAAAGTCACTGTTGAACATCAACAGCTCAGGAGGCGTTCACCATTGTCCAGCCTGGAGAGTAGCATCTCTTCGTGCCATCCCACCAGTGTTGCCATTTTGTTGCTGCGGTATCATCAGACTTCCCCAGTTAGCATGGTCTGTCCTCTGAAATGGTCCAGACCTTCATTTAGTGGACTGTCCAGCCAGTCCTTCAAATTTCTTTTCTTTTCCTTTTTTTCTTTTTGGTATATGGAAGAGTTGAGGTTTTTGTGGTTTTTGTGTTTGTGTGTTTTTTTTTTTTACAAATGAAAATGATTTTCTGTTTATCTCTATAAATGAAATGCTCATTATTTAAAAAATTCAGAATTGTAAAAAGGGCTCCCAAAGAAAGCAAAACCCACCCATAATCCCATCACTGGAGATACCCACTCTTCATTTTGTGGAAACCTTTCGGATGTATTTCTCTGCCTATAGCCACACCCCTCTTACACAGGAAGGGTCACAAAATGCATGCAGTTTTTGTTCATTTGCTTTAAGAAAAACCTTTCCAGCATATCGTAAGCATTTTTTCATACCATTGAATATAGAACATGGCAATTTTAAACTCTGTGTTGTTGGCATGGTGTGCACACTCCCCAGTTTATAGTGATTGCATATGTGTAGAGCGATTCTCAAACTGAGCATTTATGAAGAAAAGGAATCCCGGCTGTTGGGTGCTTACAGTGTGCTAGGCATTGTGCTTATAAGCACTTTACAGGAATCGGCTCATCAGATCCATCCCTTCGTCTGGAGTTGTGCAGTCGCATTCTTACTAATGTTCGTGCTTTCAGTCTCTCTGCTTTACAACTTATTTTTCATACATAAACCTGAATAATCTTTCAGGAATGCAAATGAGATCATATTGCTCCTCTGCTAAAACCCTCTAGTAGCTTCTCATTTCACTTCAACTAAAAGCCAAACTGAGATCTGGCCTGTGTCCCGGCATCCCCCCTCACAGCCACGTAGGCCCATGTTCTGCTTAAACATGACAGATCTCTTTCAACCACAGGGCCTTTGCAGTAGGTGCTAGTTCCTCTGCCTTGGGACATTTGGGTGAGGGGCTTTCTTTTCTTTCAGGGCCCAGTTCAAGTTGAATTCAGGTGAGGTGAACCACATAATGCATGTACATTGTACAGAATTTTTTAAATTTAGCACAGTATAGAATGGAACATGTCACCTATAATCCCTCCGTTGCCCTTTACATTTTTGTGATTCTTTTCAGTCAGTCCATTTATTCATTCTTTTAACAAAATATCGGTGATATGCTAGGTGTGCTATACTGGTGTTTGGTAGGGTTACAGCATCAAAAAAGACAGTCATGGCTCTCGCCTCTGTGAAGTCTGTTGAGGCATTCATCCTTTTGTGGAGGAGGCTGCACGGTGTCATGGTTACGAACTCAGGCTCTGGAGTCAGACTAGCAAGATTCAAACATTGGGTTGGACCACTTACACGTTGTCTAACTGTGAGCTTGTTACATTCTGAGCCTGTTTTCCCATTACTATTGTCTACCTATTTCTGTATGACAAACCACCTCAAAATGGGGTGACTTAAAACAATAAATCTGTATTATCCGACAGTGTCTCAGGGCCAGGAATTCAGAAGTGGGTTAGCTGGAAGGTTCTGGCCTGTGGCCTCTGCTTGGACTATGCTCTGGATGTTGGCTGAGGCTCTGTCATCCAACAGCTTGACTGGGGCTGGAGGATCTGCTTCTAAGGTGGCCTGCTCACAGTGTCTTTTACGACCAGTTATAGACGTCCTACTGTCTTCTCCAGTATCCTCTTGGTTACACAAGTCCACCCTATTGAGTGAGGGAGGGGGCGAAGCATGTGAGATGAGAGTCACTGGGGACCGTTTGGGAGGCTGGCTACGATTCTGGCTGTAAACTGAGCATCGTGGTGGCACCCACATCTTTGGTTTTAACAATGAGGATTAAATGAAATAACACATTGAAAGTGAATGAAGAAAAGTCCTGGTACATATAGTAAGCTCTCGAAATCTGAGTTGTGATTGTGTCCTGTTGTTGCCACCACAGCTCCCTCTTCTGCCAGTGCAAGGGGAAGAGAAATCTAGCATATGGGGGAGAGGGGAGGACAGGGAAAGCCTTCCCTGAGAAAGAGACATTTAGGCTGAGACTGCACTAAGGAGCAGGCTTTGGAGATACAAGAACATTCCACACCCGAAGATGCTGAGTGGAGGGGGGCGTGTATAGCTGCAAACGGGGCGGAGGCCAGGATGTGGCATCACTGTGCCTTTTAGGGAGCTTTTCCTCTCTGGGAATGTAGATAGCTGAGCTTACCTGGAGACCCACCAACAAAATAGGAGGCTACCAGCCCAGCTTTCTGGAGTGCATCTGTCCTGGGAAGTGAGGTTTGTGTTTAGCACACGTTTCCCCAGAGCTCTTCAAGTTGTTCTATTTTATTACCTTTGGGGGGAATCCTACATCTGGGTCTTCCAGGTCAGACCAAACTCTGTAACTGACCTCTTCACATGTTAAAGGTTCCCTCTTCCCTTCCCTTAGGGGAACTGTGCTTTCTTGTTTCAACAGGGTACTTAGCTTATTTAGCAGGATGAGATTCTTGTTCTGACGAATGCATCCAAAACTTTGTACAGATTTCTTGTTGCTCGTGGCGCATTATTCCCTTGTGTTTATTATACGTAATGTCAAGGGTTTTGTGTTTTGTGTTCTTGATACCTTGATTGCGATGTGATCAGTTCAGAGGTTACAAGTAGAGTTGTTGGTATGCTTAGTGCCTGCCTTGTCAGCCAGCCGTTCCAAAGACTAAAGTTCCCCCACCTCTTTTCTTTTAGGCCAGAACTGCCCATATTCAGAATTTTTTGCCGAGGTGATTTTTTATTCTTAGATATGAATGATATGCTTCTCTTTGTACTTCGTGGGCCTTCCTGAAATTATATGCAAACATTTATGTGTTCACATGATTTTTTTTGTTTGTTTGTGAGGAAAAGCCCTTATCGGCTTCTTGGGGCGGGGTCGGTGTTGGAGGCTCAGGGCGAGGCTCTGGTGTGGGTACGATAGTGCTACAGCAGCCTGGGGACACCTGGGCGCTGCTCGCCTGCTTTGCAGAGTCCTTGTTGCAGGAGGGAGCACTACACAAAAACACAGGAGGACGGAAAGCAGGTATATGTGATGCATGTAGGGTGCCATGATTCATTCTCCTAACCCTCCACGTCGTTGACAGTTTTCCCTGCAGAGTTTTCATGACTCATTTTTGTACGTTCTCATTATTTCCTTAGGGTACGTTTTGAAAGTGGGANGCAGAGTTTTCATGACTCATTTTTGTACGTTCTCATTATTTCCTTAGGGTACGTTTTGAAAGTGGGATTTCTCCACCTAAAGAATACATACTTTTAAAAGCTTTGGCACATATTGTGAGCTGTCCCTCTGGAAGGTATATCTGGTAGATCAGTTTACCTGTCTGCTGACAGTAATAGATGAATATTCATTTCTCTTCTTACAAGGGAGAAATCCAAGCCATTGAGTGGCACAGAGCCATAATTTGACCTGCTACCCCCCTATGCTTCTAATCTCTCCTAAGCACCCCGGGAGCCCTTTGCTTTCTTTTTTATGCCACAATTCTAATGCTTTAACAAATGCAGAGAGTTTGGAAAGTTACGTAAATCTAATGGGGCATAATAACCTGGCAGGTTTTCCCAATCCTGGCACTGACCAAATGAATCAGTCATACGTGTAGGCTTCGTGGTTCGCCAGCAGAATTAGGTAAGGAAACTGTCACAAGTACTAGGTTTGGGCCCTTTTTGAGTGTTTCCCTGAGGAGACAGAAGATAAAGCAAAGAATTGTGTGAATTCATTGGATTGTATTTGGTAGAATGGAGGTCAGGTGGGTTCAGGTCTTCACCCATAAGTTTCCCAGGGGTGGGGAGAGACTGCTGCCCAGGAGCTTCCCCTTGTGAGGGCCCTGGGGCCGTGGCATGTGCTGGTGTCCTCAGAAGGATGTGGTCTGGGGCATCCCATAGACACATACCAAGCACACTTGGCCTCCCCCGGACCCCCCTCTCCAGCTAGCTCATGGTCATGCTGAATAACCAGAGCAACCCACATGACCACAGCATGGAAAGTGGGTCTGGCTGGGCAGGACAGACACCTCCCTGTTGGCTCAGGGGAAGGAACGATGGGCACAGACAAACTTCTGAGTAGGACCCTAAGCAAAGAATGGAAAACCTCTGGTGAGTGGAGGCCCCTTCCAAAGCTGTCTCTAAGCGGAAATTGGAGAGCCTCATAGGCGCACAGCCTGGGCGGCAGTGCTGGATGTGGTTGGTCAGGGAACAGAGCAGAGTGTGCCCCGTGATTATGAAGATGACCGAGAAAAAGCACAGGTTCTTTCAGGGATTTCTTTCGAGTTAATGGGTTCTCACCAGACGTGGTCTTCGCATTCCAGTCCTTTTTAAAAAATTTTATTTGAAGTGTGCCTGATGTACAGTGTTAGTTTCTGGTGGACAGCATAGTGATTCAGTATTTAGACACATTATGAAGTGATCACTGCCATTAATTTAGCTGCCATCTGTCACCATACAAAGTTGTTATAGTATCATTACAATATTATTGTCATATTGTGTAATATTACAACATTACGGTATCATTGCCTAGGCTGTATATTGCAAACTCGAATCTTCCTTATTTTACAGCTGAAAGTTTATACCTTCTAATCACCTCCAGATCTTTTTTTNTTTTTTTTTTTTTTTTGTGGCTTAGGACTCAAGGAAAGGGTGATCTCCTATGGCCATGGTATCACCTCCCCAGGTGCCCTGGGCCACTACCCCCACATGTCATCCTTGACTCCTCCCTTACCCCTACTGCCCACATCCAGTGTGGCAGCAAATGCTCCAGAATAAATCCCAAAGTAAATCACACCACCCTGGCCCAGCACCACTGCTGGCTCTGTCCTGAGAGATTTCCCAGTCTCCTAACCTGGTCTTATTCCCCATCTGTGTCTGTTCTCCTTCTGTCATCAGAGACCTTTCCTGACATTTACATCACATCTTTCCACTGCCTGGTTTTCTGTCCCCTGCTGGGTATGCGTCTCCACAGCCTGTAGGCCCATCCGGGCTTGGGTCGTGGATTTCCCTTCCTTTCACCCCCTTTGTTTACTAGGGTACTCTTCCCTGTGAGTGCCTGCCCCAGGCTCTGTCCTTCCCTCCACAGGGGTACTCTTACACCAGATCTGCTGGTGCCTGACTCTTTTAGATCCTGTGCAGCCCAGCTCATGTGGCATCTGCTGGGAAAGACTTCCTGCCGACCCCGTCCGGGGTACCTGTGCCAGGACCAGCTGTCCTTCCTCTCTGAGCTTCTCGAAGCACACACCATTTGAAATCTCCTTGTTTATTTATTGGTATAGTTGTTTGCTGTCCTACTAGAAAGCCAAGCACCCCTTAGTGATCTCATTCTTCTAAAGGCTCACCTGCCTCAGAATGCCCCAGAGAGTCCAGCTTCCTATGGGAAAGCCAGGTTTTAGTTCTGGAAGAGCTGCAGGTTGTATGAGAAAGAAACACATTTGATTCCTCAAACCAGCCGTAGCACAGCGCTTCAAAAGAAAGTGCACGCATGGGGCACCTAGGTGGCTCAGTCGGTGACGGGCGTGTCTGCCTTTGGTTCGGGTCATGATCCCAGGATCCCTGCTTGACGGAAAGCCTGCTTCTCCCTCTGCCTGCCACTCCTCCTGCTTGTGCTGTCTCTCTCTCTCTCTCCTCTCTCTCTGTCAAATAAATAAATAAAAATCTTTAAAAATAGAAAAGAAAGTGCATGCGCAAACACACGCACCCACAGAAATAGGGCATATCCTTTAAACGGAAGTAGTCACTTGCATTTGAGTAAAGAAAGTTTTCACGCAGAAAAACACATTAAAACACACCTAACATGTTAAACTGAGTCATCAAAATTTAGACTAAGGAGAACTCCGTAGAATAAGTGACCTGACCTATTTTAATTAGTGGGTAAATTGGAAGAAAAGAAATTAAGTGGAATCTGTAAAGGAGGGATAATTGCAACACATGGAGCTTATTAAGAACTGAATTAAAGCAAACTATAAAACTGGGGGGGTGGAAATCTGGGGCACCTGGCTGGCTCAGTCAGTGGAGCATGCAACTCTTGACCTTGGGATTGTGAGTTTTCAAGCCCCACGTTGGTCATAAAATTGGGGGGAATCCATTTGTGAGCTGAATGGGGAAATTTGAACTCTGGTGGAAGATATTAAAGATTTATTGTTAATTTTTAGCCATGATAACCAAAAGAACCATTATATTTAAAAATCAGTCTTTGGGGTGGCTGGGTGACTCAGTCAGTTAAGCATCAGGCCTTGATTTCTGCTCTGGTCGTGGTCTCCAGGTCACAGTGTGTGGGTGGTGGGATTGAGCCCTTGCCTCAAGCTCTGCATCAGGCTCTGCTCTCAGCACAGAGTCTGCTTGGGATTCTTTCTCTTCCTCTCTCTCCGCCCCTTCTCTCGCTCATGCATGCGTGTGCTCTCTCTCTCTCTCAAACAAATAAATAAAATTAAAAAAAAAATCAGTCTTTGTCTTTTAGAGGCATATGAAAATATTTATGAATGAAATATTTATGAAATCATGTAATATCAGATATTTGCTTTAGAGCAACCTGAGCAGGAGGAGTGGGTGGTGTCAATGAATGAAAGCCAGTCAGCTGTGGGTTGGGACTTGTTGCATCCAGGTGGGGCAGTACATGAGTAGATGGGGGTGCATGGGGGTTCTTAAACCGTTCTCTCTACTTTGAGCTATAGTTTGAAATTTCCTTAATAATTTTCCTAACGAGGAGATTTTACTTCCCCAAACCCTGCATTTTCCCTTGGCACCTCTGCTAGAGCTGACAGTCTGGTTCTCTTTTAAAGCTGTGTGTCTTCATGGGAGAGCCTTCCTGTGCACTTCATTCCCGGGTACAGCTGTCGGCCCCTGTAAGCATTAGAGCTCCTAGACTCTTCTTTTTCTTTGTCCTTCTTGATAGAAAGATTGGTTGGTGGCAGGATTTAGTTGGTTGCTACATTTGTGAGCATGTAAAGTAATTGGCACTGTGCAAAGTACATACACAACTTCACGGGGAGCTTGGTGTGAATGGGCATTTAGCAACAGTGTGGAGTTATAGAGGATTCCGTCGACGAGAGCAGAGCTTCCCTAGGGTAGAGCCAGTGATGACTCTCGCTGTGTGTCCTCAGTCTGATGGGGATGGAGGAGAGGCAGCACCAAGTAGCAGAAGCGGAAAGCTTTCACCCTGTGACCAGTCTGCCCCACCTGGGCTGAGAGAGCCCTTCTTATGTCACCCCTGACTTGCACTGGTCAGCGGGATTGTTGCTTGTTACAGGGAGCAAGGAAGAAAGATAGTGAGTTATATGATGGCCAAGACTATCTGACCGTGGGTATTGTGTTCTTGGCACAGAGTAGTGTTTGTTGAAGAAAGAAATGAGTGCATCTTTTCAAGCCTTAGGGGACTTAATCTATAATAGGCCCACTCTATATGGTCATTGGGAGAATGAAATTAGAACCTCTGTGAGGAACCTAACTTAGAACAATATGTAATAGCCTAAATGTTCATTAAGAGAGAATGGCAAAATATATTATGGCCGTGGTGCTATGTAGCACTGTGTAGCTGTTGAGATTGAGGTAGCTTTATGTAGATTGATATGCAACTTGTTCAAAATGTTCTAGAGAAAATTGTGGGTCTGTAGGCATGGAGAAAAAGGTTCATTGATAGTAGTTCTCTCCGGGTGGAGAATGGATGGGGAGTAAGGTGTGGAGAGGTGAGGGGGCATTCTCCACTCTTTATTTTACATATACCTGTAATTGAGATAGAAAATTAAATACTAAACTTAAAATAACAGAATAGTGCTTGTTACATAGTCAGTACTCAGTGAATTGTAAATATTGTAACGGCCAGTTATAATAAAGGCCAGGCATCTAAGTTGAGTAGATTGGTTATAGAGAATAAGTAGAATCAGTTTTTAACTTTTATAGAATGGGACCTCTTCAGCTTCTGTAAGCATAGCAAATCTTTAATTTGGAAGATCAAAGAATGGCTCTGGACTTTTATTGTATTTGTTATTATTATATTTTTAGTCAAGTTTATTGAGGTATAATTTCTGTAGAGTGTAAACCTCTCTTTAGCATACAGAGAAGTTGTGAACTTTGACAAATGCATCCAGTTGTGAAATTACCATCACAGTTAATATAGAGAACAGTGTTGTCACCTTCAGAATTCCCCTCTACTGCCCCTTTGCCATCATCCCTTCCCCCAGGCCAGCTCCTGCCAACCATTGAGCTATTTTTGGTCTTTACAGTTTTGGTTTTTCCAGAATGTCGTATAAACGGAATTGCACAGTATATGGTCTTTTGAGTCTGGCTTCTTTCACTTAGCATAACACATTGAGAGTCATCCCCGTTGCTGCTCCTTATCGGTCGTTCCTCCCTTTCTCTCCCTGAGCAGTATCCCCTTGTATGGATATACCACAGTTTGTTTATCTGGTCACCCGCTGAAGAGTAGTGCTCCAGGCTTTTAGAGCACAAACAGACCTCTGACTTTGCTGTTGTCTTTATTTCTACCAATTTGCCTCTTTTTTTTTTTTAACCCTAGAAGATTATTGAGATTTATAATATAGGCTGNCAGACCTCTGACTTTGCTGTTGTCTTTATTTCTACCAATTTGCCTCTTTTTTTTTTTTAACCTTAGAAGATTATTGAGATTTATAATATAGGCTGTTTTTTTTTTTTTTCAAAATCCTCATATGAGAAGAGATCTCTTAAATATAAATTATTTGGTGATTTTTAATTTTATTGGTCACATAGAGTGCTTACTGTGTGTCTGGCACTGTTCTACATACTCCTTTACAAATATTTATGAAGTGCTTAAAACAGCTGCAGGCACATAGTAAGTGCTATATATGTGTTCGTTAAATAAATAACACATTTAAAGTTGGCGAGGGGCGCCTGGGTGGCTCAGTGGGTTAAAGACTGCCTTCGGCTCAGGTCATGATCTCAGGGTCCTGGGATCGAGGCCAGCATCGGGCTCCCTGCTTGACAAGGAGCCTGCTTCCTCCTCTCTCTCTGCCTGCCTCTCAGCCTACTTGTGATCTCTCTCTCTCTGTCAAAATAAATTTTAAAAATCTTTAAAAAATAAATAAATAAGTTGGCGAATCACTTTTCATTTCTTGTGGAAGAGAGGTGCTGTGGGATAGTACAGAGGGGTGGGAGACCAGAGTTGTAGACCCCAGCAGTGTCACTTCTCTACCTCACCCCTGCCCCTGATTATAGGCTTTGCAACCTTGGGTGGTTAACTGACTCTTTCTGAGTCTTACTAACAGGAAATGAGGATGGATTATAATCTAAATCCTCCTGAAGAGAACAGATGATATCTGAACTCTAATATTTTAACTCTAAAGTTTGCTCATTGCAAAAGCAATCTGTTATAAAAGTCTCCTATAAAACATGGGTCTATTTTGTATTGGGCTTGGATAATTTATTTCTTTCCCTTGTTTTAAAGTCTAACGCAGTTCTGTTGGTAGCTGTGTTAAAAGTGTACTAAGATCACTCACCACATGGTGGCACTCCCTTAAAAAACGGAAACAACGAAATGAAACAAAAAGTTAAGGGTCAACATTGAGTTTTAGGCATGGATTTGAGTAAAGGCAGCTGGAGTGCCAGTTTTTGTTCTGTATATTTGTGCTTTGAGTTTTTGGGGACAAATAGGGAAATAGAGTCCTGCTATTTTATTGGCTCAGTAAGTTATAAAGATGTGAGAATATGGGAACATTTGTTCTTTCTTAAACACTGTGACATTTATTGTACATTAACTGATACTATATGCTAAAAAGTTTTCAGATATCTTCACTCAGAAGTTTGTGTGCTTAACGGGAAAAAAATACATCTGTAAATAAAACATCGTAAGTCTTTCTCCTTCGGAAATTGTCATTTAAAAATGTTCACCTGGTAATTACTTCAGGGAGCACAGTTTTAACATTTTTAGTTGTGATTCTCTTGAAGCAGAGTGTATCTGCCTTATAGATTTGAAATGGATACTTATAAGCAGTCATTGCTGTCACTGGCTGGATTTAGGTTATTTACACCAGAATCTCAGGCTGGTTGGCCCTTGTGCATCTTTGGGAGGGAGAGGAGGTCACCCCCATTGCACTAATTTCCCTGAAGAACTTCCCCTCCTGCATATGTGTTCATTGATTCATATGCCAGATATTTATTGTTGTCCACACAGGCACAAGGCATTGTGCTAGCACCGTGGGAGAGTCAGATGGCCCTGATTTTCAGGAATACAGTAGACAAGATGAAACACTCATTTAATCCAAATGCTAAGCACTATTTTGTTCACATTAATAATATGTATAAGAAGAATTAAGTGGCTAAGTCACTAGGGTGACTGGTCAGGGAGAAATAGGAGAGCTGTATTTAGTAGGGGAAGAAGAGAAGAGAGAATATTTGGATGTATGAAGAGGCCTATAGTAATGAGGTAGAATTTCACCCCTGACCAACTCTAACCCCACCCCAAGTATGTACCCTACAAGGGTACAGGAAGGACACACAGATTGTGGGCAGAGGGAGTGTTCTGAGAAAGAGCCTGAGAAAAGGAAAATATGAAGTCCAGAGGGATTTGATTCAAGTGATCCAGCTCTGTCCACTTGCTTGAGGGGTATCTCTGTTGAAGAGTTNCTATAGTAATGAGGTAGAATTTCACCCCTGACCAACTCTAACCCCACCCCAAGTATGTACCCTACAAGGGTACAGGAAGGACACACAGATTGTGGGCAGAGGGAGTGTTCTGAGAAAGAGCCTGAGAAAAGGAAAATATGAAGTCCAGAGGGATTTGATTCAAGTGATACAGCTCTGTCCACTTGCTTGAGGGGTGTCTCTGTTGAAGAGTTTGAGGGAGGAAGATAGCTCAATAGAACTTCAGGGACACTTAGCATCACCCTCAAACACAGATATGGGGGAGACTTCTGCAAGTGAAATAACAGATGAGCTATCCTGAAAATCCACCTAGACATGATGTCTAAAATGGAACAAACATCTTATTAAGGAAAAGCTGAACTTGTAAGAAGGGAGGGATGGCCTTAACAGGAAAGGAAGAGCTGAAAGTAAGATGGGCAGCCTTAACTACATCTGTCTTCCAGTCTGCTGATTTTAGGAACCAAGAGTCTGTCTTCCCCCCAGATTGTTTTATTGATATATAATTGACAGACAATAAACTGCACATATTTAAAGTATGTAATTTGATAAATTATAACATAAACACACACACACACACACACACACATGAAATCCTCACCACAATTAAGTCTAAAGAAAATATCAGTCATCATCAAAAGTTTCTGTATGACCCTCTAAAATCCTTTCCTTGGTCCACCCCCCTCACTTCCCAGTCATCCATTTGCCTGTTTTTTGTCAGCATAAGTTAATCTCTATTTATCTAAAATTCTAGAAAATATAGTCATATGCTATATACTTTTTGGTCTGACAGAACTATTTTGAGAGTCATCCTTGTTGTGTATATCAATATTTTATTCTTTTTTCCTGCTAAGTACTATTCCATTTCTGGATATACTATAATTTGTTTATATATTCACCTATTGATGGGTATTTGGGTTGTTTCCATTTTGGGGCTATTACAGATAAAGCTTCTGAACATCTGTGAACAAGTCTTCGTGTGAATATACGGTTTCATTTCTTTTGGGTAACTAGCCAGGAAGGGAATGGCTGGGTCATATGGTAGGTGTCTGTGAGACCTGGACAAACAACCATGAATAAGAAGAGAGCAGAAGAAAAGAACAGTGGAGCTGCAGTAGAGTTTTAGATTTTAAAAGGATCAGTTTTAGAATATAAAATAATTATTTAAAATATTTAAGGAAATAAAATGTGAAATAGAAAACAAGTAAAGACTAAAATCCTATGAAGAAAGAACCAGGAAGAGTTGAAAAAGAACTGAGATATATCATCAGTGAAATTCAAATCTGAATGGATGGGTAAAACAGGTTAGACACAGCTGAAGAGAGACTTAGTAAATTGGAAGATAAAGCTGAAGAAATTACACAGATTGCAGCACAGAAAGAGATGAAAAACATGAAAATCAAATCTAAGGAAATAGAGAACAGAGTGAAAGGATGTAACTTGTTGGCTTATGTGGAGAGGCAGAAGAAGATAATAGAGATAACCGGGGAGAGGCAGTATTTGAGGAATAATGCTAAAAATTTCCAAAAATATTGAAAACGTGAATCTTTAGACTTAGGAATCAGAGCAAATCCCAACTAGAATTAAAAAAAAAAAGCCGAAACACTTTATTCAGACAAATTGAAGTATAATAGACAGCAAAGACAAAAAGAGGGCCTTAAAAAGCAAACAGAGAAACACATTATCTTTTGAGGAGCATTGTTGGACTGAAGGGAGACTTGTCTACATCAGTCGGCAACCAGAAGGCATCAGAATAGTGTCTTAAAAGTGCTGAGAGAAAGCTGTTGCCAGCCTAGAACATTAAGCTCCCCTTAAAATGTACCTTAGTAATGAGGGTAAATAAAATGGTGAATGAGGGTTAATGAAAATAGTGACATTTTCAGATAAACAAAAACTAAGTTTTACCTTCAACAGACTCTCACGAAGGAACTTTTAAACTTAAAAACAAACAAACAGGGGCACCTGGGTGGCTCAGTTGGTTAAGTGTCTGTCTTTGGGGCGCCTGGGTGGCTCAGTTGTTAAGCATCTGCCTGCAGCTCAGGTCATGATCCCCTCATGGGGATCCCTCCTGGGATCGAGTCCCGAATCGGGCTCCTTGCTCAGCAGGGAGCCTGTTTCTCCCTCTCCCTCTCCCCCTGCTTCTGTTCCCTCTCTTGCCATGACTTTCTCTGTCAAATAAATAAATAAAATCTTAAAAAAAAAAGTGTCTGCCTTTGGGTCAGGTCATGATCTCAGGGTCCTGGGATCGAGTCCCATGTCTGGCTCCCTGCTCAGCAGGGAGTCTGCTTCTTCTTCCCCCTGCTCTGGTGCTCATGGTCTCTTTCTCCCTCTCAAATAAATAAATAAAATCTTTAAAAAACAAAACAAACAGAAAATGACTTGAAAAGGAGGGATGTCTGCAGTGTAAGAGAGGATATCTGTGTGATGCACAGAAGGCTAGCTCAGGAATGATAAAGTGACTCAGATAAAGGAGTTATAGCTTGGGTGGGAGTTCTGTTTAGCACTGTCAGCCTGGTCTAGGTGTCCTCTCTGAAACTGAATTAGGTAGGCTGTAAGTTAACCTAAGTTTAGCAGTTGTGGTAACTGATTTCTTAAAGTTTTCAGGGGTTACACATTGGTGGCCAGGCAGGTATGAAAGACAGAGCCCTGGAGGGGTGGGCAGAGTTTGCACGAATAGTGCCGACTGCTCAAGAAGCAACGAATAGGGTCATGTTGCTTAGAAGGGGCTCTGTGTTCATATTAATTTAATATGTGTACTCCTGGATCTTTCGTCTTTTTTCTAGGTTGTGGGAGATTTCCTTGATGTTTTTTCATTCATTTTGAAATTTCTATATTTTGGTAGCCCTATGTTTAACTACCAGAGCTCACTCTCATTTCTTTTAAGATTTTATTTATTCATTTGACAGAGAAAGACACAGTGGGAAAGGGAACTCAAGCAGGGAGAGTGGGAGAGGGAGAAGCAAGCATCCCGCCAAGAAGGGAGCCTGATGTGGGGCTCCATCCCAGGACCCTGGGATCATGACCTGAGCTGAGGGCAGATGCCCAATGACCGAACCACCCAGGTGCCCCAGCTCTCTCTTATTTTAAAAATATTTTTCATAGCATCACATTCTTGAATTCTGAGCATATAATTTTAATGAGTCTCTCTGAGGGTATGAATTAGAGAAGAGTTGTGAGGGGGTTGTTGGTGTTTTTAAAAAATTTCTCCAGTTTCCTGAATTATCTGTTTCCTTCAGGGTTCATCTGTTTTCTTGGTCTTTTTCTATGGTGCTCTAGGGCTTCCCTCAAAGTCTGGTGATCCTATTTGTCCGTTTATATTCAAAGTGGGACTAGGAATGGTACAACTAGTACAACTAGGTTTGTAGTACAACTAGTGATTGTAGATTGTTGGCTAATTAGATTTCTGGATTAATGAGGAAAATCAAGAAATTCTCGGAGGGCTTACATTACATTGGGGCATGAAAGATGCATTAGTACTTTCGAGACTTTATTCTTTAGAGAGAATCCATCCTTAGGGGGAGGTAGCTGTCTGGGTGTGGAGAGGTGGGTCAGGTGTGTGTTTGGCTGTCTGCCACTTCACAGACAGAGACTTAGATGCCTCAGTTTTGCACCCTCTCCCTCGCTCCCCATTCCATTCTTCTTGGCATCTTCATGTTTGGGGTTCTTCCTGGTCGGCGGGCTCCCTCTATCCTCTACCCCTTCAAAACTCTCCTTGGCTGTGATTTCTTCTCCTCTGCTTTGCCAGGCAACACACACCTGTCCACTTTCAGATTTCCAGAATTCATTTTAATTTCTTGTATGATGACAACCTCCTTTCTGTTCTCTTCATTGTTGTGGGATTACCTTTTTTAAAAATTCCTTTATTGTAATTTCAAGGGGTCGCAGGCAGGAGAGAGGGTGAACACATGTGCTCAGTCCACCAGTTTGCCCCAGAAACCCAGAGCCATTATTTTAATACCTTTGATGATCATGGATTACTGCAGGTAGGGAAAACATAGGTCATTAAGCCAAATATATATTAACTTTTAGGATATTATCAAAAGCTTATATAGAATTTTGTAAAAGTTCCCTGTATTTTGAAAACTTGTCATTTTCTCCTTGAAAAAAAAATTGTGGTAAATAGGAAAGAAAGAATTAACTCTCTAGTTAATTAAGAATTATGAATGAGACTTAAATATTATCTTATATTGATGGCAACTGTGACTCTTTTTTAGAAATCTAAGAACTGATTTCTAATTACTTGTTCACAAATCAGCCCTCCGTGTGACGTGATAATGGCCTGAGCAGCTGCCAGGTGAATGAAAGTCAAGCTAGAGTGGCGGAGTGGCAGTAACAGCACCGGAGATGTGTGTGCACTTTGTTCAGTTGATTCACATGGTAGTTATGGCAACAAAGATCAACAGAGGGAGTAAAAGAGAGATACTGGAAAAGCAGCAGGACATTTTAGTAAGTCATTATTCACGATGGCAAAGTTGTTCACTTTAAAAATTCTATCCTTCTTGGCCTCTTTGCTGTCCTCTGCCATTTTTTTTTTTTACTTTGTGTTAGAACTTGCTGATTTATGGCATATTGCAGTTCAGGTTCACCTCTGAAATGAAGTCTGTAAAGTCTCAAGATATATCAAAGACCTTAGTGCCCAAGAGTAAATCACAAAATGATCTTAATCTGTTTAGTCCTTTATGCTTGGAGTCGGGGGGAGCTTATAAATGTATAGAGAGAAATGGATTGAGGTGATGCATGAGTTAGTGGAATGCCTTCATAGCCACTATAAGAAAAACAATATATTCACCATATGAGGAATCTGTTATGTGGGGAGTTACTTTGGGTTTAAAACTGTGTCATAGTCTTGCTGCTCTTAGATGGCTAATATCTTGGTCAGGATAAAATAGAGATATGGTAAAGTTGTATTTGATCTTGAGATACTACTGGCAAAGCCTGACATTTAGTTTAATTACTAGAGGTTTTATTATTTACAGCTGCTCAGCTATTGTATTAATAGAGCCCTCTCTGCTTTCTGGCACCATGGAAGCCTTTTATAATATGAGTGTTCTCAAAAAGAACATTGTGTGAAAAGATCAGCCCCAAATGTAAACTACTTTTAATAAAAGCAAACACATTTTACGTCGGCTCATCCTCTGGTTTTTGGCTGTCTGTTTTAGGAAGGAAGCTGCAGGGCCTTTTGGAAACGTGGTGAACCAGGTAATAGTGAGGTTCTCTGCTTTTAGGCCATGTGGATGTAGTCTCGTTTGCCTTTGTCTGTTGGGTTTTTTTAAAAGATTTTATTTATTTATTTGACAGAGAGAAAGAGATCACAAGTAGACAGAGAGGCAGGCAGAGGGAGAGGGGGAAGCAGGCTCCCTGCTGAGCAGAGAGCCCGATGTGGGGCTCGATCCCAGGACCCTGAGATCATAACCCTGAGGCTTAACCCACTGAGCCACCCAGGAGCCCTGCCTTCGTCATATTTGTGATGATCTTAGAGCCGTTGGTATCTGACCAGTCTCCAGATGAAACCTCTTACAGCTTCAGTTTCGGATTCTACTCACCTCCTAATGGTACTTGTATCAGCTTTTACCTTGCCTCAGGTTTTTCTTCTGTATCTCACACTCTCCTTTCGGTAACTAACACCAACACCGCTCAGCCTCCAGTCCCATGTCACATGTCACTTTCAGAGAGGCGTCCAGTCTCGGTCTACCCGTATGACTCCTTGTTTGCACTTGGCATACTTACAGTGAGTCCCGTTGGTATGACAATTATTTCAAGCCTCCCTCCTTCCCTGGACTAAACTGTAAGCTCCACGCAGGGAAGGCCTGTGACCGTCTTGGTCAGTCTGTTCTGTGTCCAGTGCCTGTGTCAAGCCTGGTGCATGCCATGGGCTGATGGTGTTCAACCTGAATGGTTGAACTCACCATCTTCCGTGGGTCCACATGGGGACTGATTTAGGAGCCTAGGTGAGTCATTCAGTGTCATCTCTGTTAGGACTGAAAGAGTTATGGTCAGCTCTCACTATTTCTAAAAATGGGTAGGAGAGTGTGGATAATTGAAGTTGCTTCCCCCTTCCTAGGAGGAGTTTTCTTTTTTGTAGATAAAAAGACTAGAGGAGGCAACTGCAGATGTGTGCAGTACCCAGCACTGGAGAAGGCTGAGCTAGACCTCTTTTTTCCATTCTTTATTTACCACATGACCAAGTAAGTCCAAGAAAGTAGACTGGACGTATCATGGACAGGGAAGATAGAGATGAGGTCCCAAATTGGATGGACAAGTTAAGAAGAGATTTAGAAATAAATGGTCAAGCTATTTTGCTAAAGTGATCAGACCATGATGAAATTGAGGATGAGGAGAAGAACACGCCCATCACCTGCCTGGTCCTGGCAGTTCTGTGAATAGGCGCCTGATCCATCTGATGGCTCCAAAGGCAGCCTTTGCCTGGGTATATTCACAGTCTGTTTTGAAGTTGTGCAGAGAAGCTCGCTTGCGTCATCCTGAGATGCAGTGAGTCAACGCAGTCCCAAGGGAGCAGTAATGGCCTCAAACAGAAAGTTGGAATGACAAATAGCTCTGGATTTAAAGACAGAGTACTTTCTTCCTATGACTTCATTTGGTAATGGTAAGATTAATTCACAGAAAACCCTTCTTTAATGGTGGACCTTAAACACATGTAGAATGATTTATTTTCCTTTACTTTTCCCATTTGACCTTTAAAAGTAGGACCATGTAGTTAGGTGCTTGGTTTGGGGAGACCCTGTTGAAATAATTCTCCACCATTCACTTGCCATCCACACACCCCATCCTCTCCCAGCTGCTTTTGGATTTCTTGGGGGAATGTCAGTAGAGTTTTCCTGGCCATTCTTGACCTTCAGTCATGTTGACAAGCATTGGGATTTTTAGTGAAAGAGAATCACCAGAGAAGAATTTTTCATTTAATTTTAACCATTGACCATATTTACATATACTATGTCAGCCTGAATTTTAAATTGATATCTTTTAATAGAATTGCAGATAACATCTTACTATAACAAACATCAAGAGGATTATCCAGACTCCTACTTGAAAATGTCTTTTATATTAGCAAATTTGCCAGCTGCACTATTATCTATTAGTGTATACTAAAAGTATATTATTTTGGCTTATTTTGAGATTAGAGAATTCCCAATGGAATGTTTCCCTTAACCATCTAAATCTGTATTGCTTTTTCTCTCTAGTCTCCTGAACAGCGAGGCTTCTGGGCAGGAAATGAAAGAGGAGGAGGAGGTAATATAGAATAACGCAGGGGCTTCCAAACATGTGACCTTCATGAGGAATACATACTCTGCTGTGACTGTGTGTGTGTGTGTGTGTGTGTGTGTGTGTGTGTGTAGAAAGTCCGTGAATTAATGAATAGCCTCATTATGGATCATAGTGATATTTTCTATTTCATTTAATTGTTTAAAAAAATGCAGGCCGTGACTTACTAATAGTTTTTATGACCAGGAGTGAGTCCTGACCCAAGTTTGGAGAGGTTGGTAGTTTATAAAGAATGTGGGCTCCAGAGTTTGTCTACCCAGGTTTAAATTCTGGCTCTCCCCTAACTCAAGTAGGATCACACAGTGACTGGGTTACCCCCCTAAAGCTTTGGCTCTGACTCCTGTGAGATATGAACGGTGGTAACACACCCCCTGTCCCAGGGTCGCGGAGAGATGAGAAGGAACACGTGACGCTCTCGGCACAGTGCCTGCCCACGGCCCTCAGTGGTGTTGCTGGCTGCGCTCGTAGTCGTGAGCGTTCTCATTAAGATGCTGCAGCTGTACTGGCTTCGTGGGAAGTTGTGGAATTTCCTTCCCTGAGGACGTGGAGAAGGATAGATTGTACTTGTTAAAGGCATTTATTATTTTATTTTCTTATTTTTTTATTTTGAAAATTTTCAAACCTATACAAAGTTGAAAGAACAGTGCAAAGAACCAGCAGTATATTCCTCATACAGGTTCATCAACTCTTAACACTTGCTGCACCCGCTCCATATTTCTCTTTACATACGAACACTTCTTCTTTTGACCAGACCACCTAGAAATTAGGCTGTCGTCTTATGATAGCCATGAACAAGGTCCTTCTCTCACAACACCACAGCACCATTGCCGCACAGAGAAAATCAGCATTAATCGAAACACACTATTCAGCGTGCACTCTATATTCAAAATTCCCCACATCTTGAGTGCCAGAGTGCCTCAGTCAGTTGAGCCTCTGACTCTTGATTTCAGCTCAGGTCATGATCTTGGGGTCATGAGATGGAGCCCTGCTTGGTGCTCTGTACCGAGCAGGGAGTCTGTTTGAGGTTCTCTCTCCCTCCCTCTGCCCCTCCCCCCATTCATGCCCACTCTCTCTTTCTCTCTCTCAAATAAATAAATAAATAAAATTCTCCACATCTCCGTAACATTTTTTTTCATGTTTTTAAAAGATTTATTTATTTATTTGGGAGATATGGAGACAGCGAGCACGTGCAAGCATGAGCGGGAAAAGAGGGAGAGGGAGAGAGAGACTCTTAAGCAGGCTCCATGCCCAGTGTGGAGCCAGTGCGGGGCTTGAGCTCAAGACCCTGAGATCATGACCTGAGGTGAAACCAAGAGTCGGACGCCTAACTGAACCACCCAGGTGCCCGCTCAATAACTTTATGTATGAACCACTCAAAGAACTTCAGATGAACCAGATGGTCTAAGGAATGCCTGATGGAGGGGCACCTTGGTGGCTCAGTTGGTTAAATGTCTGCCTTCAGCTCCTGTTGTGATCCTGGGGTCCTGGGGTCGAGCCCTGAGTTGGGCTCCCTGCTCAGCAAGGAGCCTGCTCCTCCCTCTCCCTCTGTTCCCCCCCACCCCTGGCTTGTGCTAGCTCACACCCTCTCTCTCTCTCTCTCAAATAAATAAATTTTTAAAAAATGGTGATGGAGTTGAATACTCCTGTGAAGTTAAAAATAACACCTATGAGACACTTTCACATGGAATATGAAATCAGCCGTGCCTCTTTCTGGCCCCCTTTGTGTGAACTCCCAAGACCTGATGTAGGTTGTGGTTACGTCCCCTGTGTGGAACAGTGAGCCTGGCAGTCATCACACCTGCGTTAGAGATTGTGTCCCTCTCTTTACCAGTTCACAGAGTGTGCTCTGGTAGGAAAATGGGGAGGGAGGACCAGAAATATACATCCTGAAATGCAAAGGGGTAAAGTAGTAGGTTACATCTGAATTTCAGTGGCTGTGAATTAGAAGTATTTGTTGGAATTAGAATGTGTCCAGGTAGGAATTTAAGTTCTTTCCTCCAATTGAAAATGACAAGGTTGTCTTGTAAGGAGCGAATTTAAGATGAACAGTATGGATGTGTGACATGTATGTTTTAAGTGCACATATGAACAGTAGAAAATTAAAGCAACAAAAGAAGGCATTCAGTTAAAGGTCTTACCTTGCCAGTTTTTTCTGTATTTTTTCAGAGCTGCTTTAATTCTAAAATGTATATATCATTTCACATTTTTAAAAACATCTATAAAATCAGGATGGATTGTATTATCAAGAGAATGCCATGGTTTCATGGTTAGATTTGAAGAAGTATAATATTTTATGAATATACAAGTTTGCGTGTTCTTTTTGTTTTTTTCCCTTTTTGAAGACATGTGGTCACATAGCAGGCTCATAGATTTATATACTACTACCCAGCTGTGCAGAGATATTGTAGCCTTTAAAAAGAAATCACCAATATGTCTTCCTCATAAATCGCCATTGTGTAGTGGGGAGAAGTAAAGGAAAGTGTTTGAATTAGCCCACTAACAAAGTCTCGCATTATTTTGGTTTAGACATCTTTTGGGTAAATTTTTAGTCTTACATTTCCTATCCTCCCCTGTTCATCCCCATTAAAAAATAACAACTGGGTGCCTTGGGGGATGAAGAGATCTGTGGTGTTGAGGGAGGGCTCCTTGGCCATGCATTTATTGGTCTGGTTGGGTCTGGTTCCTGGGACCATTGCGGGGATGTTTGCTGGAGTATGATCAGTGAGTGACCTTGTGTTTTATTCTTCTGTCTCCATAAGGTCCAGGGACTGTCCTTGCCTGCCATTCAGTATATTCCCTCTCCCATAAAGTGGAAAAGAACTTGAGTTCCTTTCTTACCACACAGAAACCGAGGAGGTGCAGAGTGCTGCAGTTCAGATTCTTTCTCTGCCTTAGTCTGCCACACTGTGCCGCCATTTTTAGTCTGTGGCCATCCATCTTGGTATCAGTGGGAGATCATGTCCCACAGGGCAATCTTTTCCCAGAGTTTCAATTAGAAAGTGAGGCAAAAGCCCATTTCCTTCTCAATCTAACTACCATTCTGTCCTCCCTTTCCCTCATTATCTGTGCCCATTACCAATTTATTGCCTCTCATGTCCAAATCCATTCTTCTTTCTCCTGCTTTGTGACACAGGATGTATAGACTCTCATGACCTAGAGCCTTGTTGGGGTGAGGAAGGACAGTAGCATACCTGTAACAGGCCTTAGTCTCCTGTTAAGGTAGAAAAGGGTCAGTGATCCAAGACCATTTCTTGTAAAGCCAAGACTTCAGAGGGGCACCATTCTCAGAGAAGAGGTGGACTGGGGACCAGCAGCAAGGAGAATTGTCTCACCCATGGTTCTGGGTGAAGACAAAGAAAAAACCAGTGACATGAGAACTTGTGGCTATTGACCAGCCCCCCCACATGGGTTTGGAATCTGATTTTATACTATTGGTCTGACCTCCAGTAACTGCAAGTTGGAAATCTTGATTTAAAGTGGAAAGGTTTTTAGTCACCTTGGGCACCTGACAAAAGAAAATTGAAGTTTTCTCTGGATTCAGAGAGTTCCCATGGGTCATTTTAACCAATATTAACACACCAAAAAAGCAGATAGACAGACAGGTGCACGCGCACACATGCGTGCGCACACACACACACACACACACACCCCAGAGACAGGATATCATGAGCAAGAGTCAGTAGAAATAATAGTAAACCCTGACTTCTAAAGATTCCAGATATTAGAAATATTGGATGTAGAATATAAAATAAGCTCATTTAATACTCTGAGCAAACAAAAGAAAGAATTGAAAATATGAGTAAAGAAAAAGATACCATTAAAAACAACTAAGCAGGTGATGGACATTAAGGAGGGGACGTGATGTGATGAGTACTGTGTTAGATACAACTGATGAATCACTGAATTCTACCTCTGAAACTAATAATACACTATGTTAATTAGTTGAATTTAAATTAAAAAAATATTAACACAGGACAAAGAAAAGTCTGAATTTAAAAACTCAGCAAATAAATTTATTTATTTTTTTAAGATTTTAATTTATTTATTAGACAGAGAGAATCGCAAGTAGGCAGAGAGGCAGGCAGAGAGAGGGGGAAGCAGGCCCTCTGCTGAGCAGAGAGCCCGATGTGGGGCTTGATCCCGGGACCCTGAGATCATGACCTGAGCCGAAGGCAGAGGTTTAACCCACTGAGCCACCCAGGCGCCCCAGCAAATTTATTTTAAAGACCAAACATAATGTCCGGAAATAAAAGCATAATTGTTGAAGTAAAACATTCAAGGAAGGGTTGAATACCAGAATAGCTAGAGCTGAAGAGAGCATTAGTGAACTGGAAGACAAATCAACAAATCTAAAGAAGTAATACAAGCTGTAGCATAGAGACAAAGAGATGGGAAATACAAGACACTACAAGACGGAGTATATATAGTGAGAAGTTCCAGCTTGTGTTTAATTGGAGTTCCAGAAGAAGATGCTCTGGGAAATGGCAGAGAGAGCATTGAGAGATAATGGGTGAGAATTTTAATAATGGATTAGCATCAGGCCTTCCCCTTCATCTGTGGGGATTATTGCTGCAGTGTATACAGGAAGCCCACAAACCAAATGTCTAAATATGTACAAAAAGTTACCAGTGTAACAAAATGTTAAATAAAATATGTTCTCTGGGTCTACTTTGACAGATATGCTTTCATAATAACCTAGAAAGCCAAGTTGAACTTCATAGTTATTGAACTCTACAGAGATATGCACAGGCATGTAGCAGCATAGACTGAACCAGACCCTGGCCTGTAGTCCAGCCCTCTCCCCTTCTTCCCCCAGTTTTATTTGTACTGTGAGGGGTCTCATGCGAATGTGCATAGATATTCCCACCTGCATATCTAACCTCTGTCCACACTCCTCACTAACATGCCACTAGAGGACACCTCTGGCCTGTACCCACACTGCTGGTACATTCTGCTTTCAGAGTAGAATGGGGAAGAGAACCAGGCAAGCCCTGAGTGTGGGCTTGGAGCTGATAAGGTAGTGAATTCCAGGGTACTAGAATAAGTAGTCAGGCTCTGGGTGGACGCATCCCTGAGCCTTCAGACCTCTTACCCTGTAGGGAGAGTTGGAGTCTTTTAAACTGTGGAATCTGGGGCACCTGGGTGGCTCAGTGGGTTAAAGCCTCTGCCTTTGGCTCAGTTCATGATCTCAGGGTCCTGGGATTGAGTCCCACATCGGGCTCCCTGCTCAGCAGGGAGCCTGCTTCCTCCTCTCTCTCTGCCTGCTTCTCCGCCTACTTGTGATCTTTCTCTCTATGTCAAATAAATAAATAAAACCTTTAAAAATAAATAAATAAAATAAACTGTGGAATCTGGGACAGAGGCCTCTTGACCCAGGTTCTAAGGGTGGTAGAGAGATAAAAATTCTCAGGTTCTGGAAGCCCATCAAATTCCAAAGCAATTAAAAAGGAAAGCAAAGAAATTGTGACTCTATAGGAAATCAAAGAAAAGATTCTTAATAAAAATAACTGGAGAGAAAAGACAGATTACTGACAAAGGGACAACACTTGGAGTGACAGCTGTCTTTTCTAGAGCAAGAGTAAAGGCCCTGAAACGGTACAATAACATTTCTGGAGTAGGCAGAGAAAATAACTCTTAATCCAGAATTATATAGTTATGAAACTGTCTTTCAAGAGTGAAGACATTTTCATGGGGTACCTGGGTGGCTCAGTCAGTTAAGTGTCTGCCTTCGGCTTAGGTCATGATCCCAGGGTCCTGGGATAGAGCTCTTCATTGGACTGGGCTCTCTGCTCAGCGGGGAGTCTGCTTCTCCCTCTCCCTCTGCTGCTTCCCCCTCCTTGTTCTCTCTCTCTCTCTCTCTCTCTCTCTCTCTCTCTCTCTCTCTAATAAATAAATAAATAAATAAAATCTTTAAAAAAAAAAGAGGCATTTTCAGATAAATAAAAACAAAAGGAATTTGCCTCTGAGAACCCGTCACTAACGTACTTTCTCAGGGATGTATTTCAAGAAGGGAAGTCACCCAAAGAAAGAAGGTTTAAAATTTAAGAAGACATTAAATAGATCCAGAGAGGTAGATTAACTTGCCTAAAGATTCCAGTTGGTTTAGGATTGAGCTTGGACTTCAGTCCAGATCATCTTTGAGCCAGACAGAATGAGAGTAAGAAGTTGAAAACAGAACAGCATTTAGGAAGTCGATAGGGGGAGTCTGGGGGTTCCCTTCTGGGATAAGCCCTACATTTTTGCCAGAACACACCATCACTTAAGCTGAGTCTAAACGGCCTCTGGGAATTTGTTCTAAGTTCTCCATGGCTAATGCATCATTGTTCCTTTCTGCTGAGACTGAGTTGGTTGCTCAGACTGAGAACTTTGGTTTCTGACTCTCAGGAGGCCACATGGTAGCCTAAGGCCACAAGTACCAGAAGCCTCTCCAGCTTGCCAGGGACACGGCAACTTGCATTTCTCTGCTTGTTCTCTTAATTCGCTCTCTCTCTTTTTTTTTTCCTTTCCACTTTCCATCAGCTCCTTCTTCCCCAGTTGGTTCTCCAAGAGTTTCTTCATCTTTCCATTCCTCCAGTTTTACCTCTTTCTCTGTAACAAAACAGTAGCCCCCTGAAACACGATTTCTGATGTGGCAGCTGTGGACAGCACAAGGAGTGGTGTACTCAGGTCAGGGAGAGTTTAAGGTGTGTGAAGACTGTTGAGTAGGATATTTTATAAGATAGTTCAGATAATCCTGTCCCTTCTGCTCACATCGTTGTCCTCAGAACAACGGTGCTCTCACACCATCTCATTTGATGTCCTCTGCGATGGCAGGTACTATCCACGTGTGTGGATAGGCTGTAGGACGTGGAGGGGCCGAGTGACTGGCCTGGGATGTGAAGGTGGGAGGTGGCAGAGTCCCGGGATTAGACCTAATGGTTTCTCTCTGCTGTCTCGTCTTATGCTCCCCACTAATGCCATTTTTCCTCTCCATAGTAATGGCTTACAAATTGCTAAGGAACAGCACTGGGTTTTTTTTTAGTTGTAACTGACATAAGGAACACTTTTTAATCAGCCACCAAGAATCACATGAAATTTGCTTATTTTTAGTATCCTGTCCATACTGATGAAATTCTTCAAAAGCATTTTCCACAGATCTATTTTGTCGTGTGTTTCCTTAACTCCTCCAGTTACTTAGCATCTACCCCCTTTCTTCTCCATAATTATTGTGAAGTCTAACCTGGGCCGAGATAATCATGAATTTTTAACTAGTGGTATCCATGCCAATCAGGATTTCTGTCATTGGAATGTTCTTCCTACTTTTCAAGGCATTGTTGATATTACCCTCTCCACTCACTCTAGAAGTTTCTGACTATTCTGAGAAACAGCTCGAGTCCATACAAGCTGTGTTGTGGAGGCACACTTTGGCTTGAATTTTAGTATTAAGCTTTGCCTGCTTTTTAAAGAGGCAGACGAGCTCAGTGAATGAGGGTAGTTTCAAACCTACGCCACCATTAGCCTATAGATGACATGGGAGACCATGGTATGCTGCTTTCTTGTTGATTTAAGTGCTTCAGACTGCAAAGTTTGTGACTGCCCTTAGGTCGTATATATAGACTTTTTTTTTTTTTAACCTATGAGCTTACATCCATAAAGTTAGCAGAATATGTCATAAATGAGTACATAAACTAGCTGATTTACTTTGTTCATTTTAGTGGGCTTGGGAAGAAACTTTTCTTAAAGGCCAAGTTTAAGATACCGTAGACCATACAAATATGTCTATTTCCTGGCCTGTTCTGTCTTTTGAAGGCCAGATTTCATCAAAACAAATGAATCACTGTTTTTTCTTCCTTCATCATCCCCTAATTGGTTTCCAAAATAAAATGATTAAGGGCCACGTTTCTCAACTGCATTGTTTTGGTTACAGTCCTACTGGCTGTGCTGGTGGTACATTGGGAAACCGAACCGGTGATCCTTGGGGTCACATGACTTCTGGGAGGGTTCTCTGCTATGTTGCCACTAGAAAGTCTTCAAAGGAGAAAGCTCTTTCTTATGCTTTTTGTTATGAGCTAAGGAAGATGATTTCAAGCCCTGAAACCTTAGCTATCGTTATTCAGGCTCCATTTTCCTTGAGATTTGTTTTGGTTTTCAGGTAAGAAAAAAAAACATGCGTTTTAGAGTTTCCCAGAGCCTACATGTAATTAGTGGAGTTTTTGTTGTTGTCAGTTTGTGGGAAAGCATCCACTGTGACCCTCTGGCAGAATATGCTGATTCCCCCTGACTGTAGGTCCCTCTCTGCTGGCACCCCCGACACTGGGGCTGCCTTTCCATTTCCTCAGCACTCTGTCCCGTGAGTGGCGTGGAACCAGAAGGCTGTGCACCAGCTGGTGGGACCCAGGGCTTCTGTGAGCACCCCCCTGCTCCCGCTGGGCCTTTGGTTCAGTGACGACCTGCTCCTTGCCAGGCCGCCCTCGAGCTAGTTGGCCACCAGATACTTCACTTACAGCAACAGGAAGTAATGATTACCCTGGTACTCCGAAGTGGGTGGTTTTAGAATTCCCCTTCAGATGGCATCGACCCTTAATGCAGCTGGTTTCACTTAATACGTTTTGTTTAAACAAACCCTGTTCCTGGAAATGGTTTCAGAATAGTCTGTTCCTTGTAGCTGTTCCTTTGCTCTTATTTTTAAAAAATGTTTTCCCAACGATATCATAAGTGCATGAGCATGACAGATTAGAACATTCTGCTTAAAGTTACTGCACTTATGAATAGAGTTGTGTTCAGATGTGATACAATGATTACTGTATTCAGTAGCTTTAGGATTTAATTCGGTACCTTCATTTTGTAAAACTGACCAGATTCCTTTGTGGTTTAAGTATATTCTCCTTTAAGGGACTCTGATGTCTAGAAATCTCAACTGACAAGATCAGATAAATTAGGGAATAAGTGTTTTTCACTTCGTAAGCATGAAAAATTCTTAACAAGAAACCAGAGCTGGACTAATTAATCAGTATATTACATAATCAGTATATTTTTAGTGAGATATAAATTTCTATTTTTTTAAAGGTTTATTTATTTTTAGAGGGAACACTAGCATATCAGTGGGAGAAGGGGCAGGGGGAGAGAATCTTTTAAGCATACTCCTTGCTGAGCGAGGAGCCCCATGTGGGGCTCAATCCCACAACCCATGAGACCACTACTCCAGCTAAAACCAAGAGTCAGATGCTTAACTGACTGAGCCACCCAGGCACCCCAAGTGAGATATAAATTTCTATTTTAGGTATAATACCACTATATTAAAATCACATTTTAACAAAAGCTGCATAGAAATTCAAAATAAGATGTTAGTAGTTTCTTTTTTTTTAAAGTTATTAGTAGTTTCAACTCTGACTTTTCTAAAACAAGTTGTATTACATTATTAAAAATATTTTTAATGAGGGAACCTTTTAAAAATAAGAATTTATAAAACATGGTGCTTGTTAAGAACTTAAAAAAAAAAGACTTTATTTATTTTGAGAGAGAGCCAAGCAGGGGGAGCAGCAGAGGGAGAGGGAGAAGCAGACTGCCCGCTGAGCAGGGAGCCCAATGCAGGACTCGATCCTAGGACCCTGGGATCATGACCTGAGCTGAGGGCAGAAGCTTAACCGACAGAGCCACCCAGGCACCCCTGCTCATTAGGGACTTTTTATATATAAACTTTCATTTTTGTGATATTCTCCTATAGGATTTGTTCTTGTCTTTGGAGAATGTATCTCAGTTTATAATTATACATCAGTGCCCCTCCCCTCCTGGACTGCGAGCTCCCTAAGCATAGAGACCTTGCCCATGTTATACTTTATCAGATCCTGGCACACATCAGGTTACTGTGCACATAGGAGGTGTTTAGTAGAAACTTAATGAATGGATGAATCAGTAAGACACTTTTCACTTAGAATGTGGTATAATGATGATAGTAGCAAACTTGCATTAGTCTTAACTGTATCAGGCACTGATCTCAGTGCTTTACATACGTTAAGTCCATATTTACTAAGTATTAGGTGATGACTGCATACAAAATATTCAACATCATGCTGGTTAACATTTAACTCTTTGTTGCCAAGTTCTTTATTGTTTGCGTTTGACAGTTATTCCAGGCATTTTCCATATAGGAATATTTTGGCAATAAAAGAACACAGGATATTCTTCTGCTCCCAGAACTGATGTGTTTGTGATTCCAGGTGCAGATGTCTGTTGCCAGGAACCAGGGGTCTGTTCTCAAACCCAGACACTGCATCAGGAGATTAGACCAGGTGCCTGTTCCTTTTTCCCCTCTTTCCCCCCTTTCCCCCACCGTTTGATTTTAATTTCTTTAGCAGGACAAAACTGATACCGCTTCCAGTAAACAAATGATTAGCTTTTAAGTCCTATTCTGATGAATACTTTTTGGTTGTAGTTGGTTTTATAACAAAGGTAGGATTTTCTCATTATTTCAAAATAAGTAAATGTCTCTTTTTCTTGATCTTCCCTTCATTAATAACCACTGCTCTTTGTTGAGTATCTACCAGACGTTTTTCTCCTGGCTTCTTGAAGATTTGAGGAATCTCTTTCTAGGTTGCAGTTTTGAAAACATTTTATCCTACATCTGTATATCATAATGGATGTTCTGCTTCTGAGAGTACAATTTAATGTCCTTTGTAGGCATCATTAATAAAAGGCAGAGAAGACATTGAACCCAATGTTAAGTGTGGGGCTTACAAAAGGTGAATGATTGTTACTAAGTCATTGCTTGCAGTGGAATCTGTAACATTTTCCTATTAAGTTAATCTAAAACTGCTAAGTATATTATTTCTATCATCAGAAAAGGTAGATAAATAACAAGGAGAGGGAGACTTATGCCCAGGTAAAAAATAAATATGGATTTACAGTATCTAAGAATCCTTTGGCAAGTGGAGAGTGATTGCCAAGCTCCTCACTACTGAGAACAGTGAAAATACGCAGAAGGCATGCTATGAGATTGACTGGTTTTGGCCAGCATTCTTTTTCTGGTTCTTGGAAATTCCACAGCACTTTGCCATGGTTTGTTATCTGGGTGAAAGAAAGCACCTGCCCCTTCAGTGATCCCTACTAACTCTTCCCTGACTTTGTTCTCCGGGCATCTTCCCACAGGAGCAATGAGTTCTTTAAGATTATGAAGAGGGTGGGGAATTGTCTTTACACCCCACTCTGGGACATACATGAATTCAGTGACTCCAAGGACCCCTCTTTGAACCCCATGCTTCACTGTTAATAGAAATATGGATAAAACTGGGGAGTCATAAGACTGTGGGTTTAAGGTGCCACGAGGAAGGAAAGTTTCACTGTTGCCGCTATTCATAGCTGTATTTGTCCTCCAGAGGTGTTCGTACCCAGAACCAGTGCTCCATAGCGAGGTTTAGGGGTAAGTGGGCCTAAGGTTTGCTTTTGCAGAGTGCATGGAGGGTGACCATGAAAGGGTGTGGGAGAGAATTACTGGGAAGGCTACAAGTGCATCGTCTCGGGCAGGTTGGACATGGGGAAGTGTACACAGGGAGATTTGGTTTGGCAATTTATATCCTTAATGTGGTCCATGTCCAACAACTTGTCGAGGAAGGAAAGCATGTAGTGGAGAACACCAGACACTAACTTGACAGAGCCAGGGGAGGATGTTTATAGAATATTAGGGCTTGGGTTGGGTGATTTTTTTAAAGTAATTATTTAAAAATTAAGGTATTATTTACATATAATAAAATCCACCTATTTTAAGTGTGCATTTTGATAAATTTTGGTGTGTAATCATGTAACCTCCTTCACAGTTGAGGTTATAGAACAGTTTCATCATCAATGAAGGTTTTCTTGTGCCCTTTTCCAGTTGATTCCTTTCAAGCACTGACTCCAGACAACCACCCACAGGCTTTCTGTCTCTGTAGTTTCAAGAATTTCTTTTCAAGAAATTCATGTATATGGAATCATACAGAAACCATAGACTTTTGTGTTTGACTTCTTCCACTTAGCATAATCTTTTTGAGATTCATTCATGTTGTCATATATACTAATAATTTCTTCTATTTCTTTGCTAAGTAATGTTCCATTATGTGGATAAAGCACAATTTGCTTACCAATTAACCAGTGACTAACATGTGTTGTTTGCAGTTTGGGAACTATTATGAATAGTGTGGCCATGAACATTTTTATACTCATCACTGTGTGCACATATGCTTTTATTTCTTTTCTTTTCTTTTCTTTTCTTTTCTTTTCTTTTTTTGACAAAATTTAGGGATACCTGGGTGGCTTAGTCAGTTATGTGTTTGCCTTCGGCTCAGGTCATGGTCCTAGAGTCCTGGGATTGAGTCCTACCTCAGGCTCCTTGCTTGGCGGGGAGCCTGCTTCTCCCACTGCCTGCTGCTCCCCCTGCTTGTGTTCTCTCTCTCTCTCTCTCTCTCTCTCTCTCTCTCAGACAAATAAATAAAATCTTAAAAAATTTTTTTTATTTACTTGAGAGACAGAGCATGCATGAGTGGGGGGGGCAGAGGGAGAAAGAGAAGCAGACTCCTCACTGAGCAGGGAACCTGATGTGGGGCTCGATCCCAGGACCCTGGGATCATGACCTAAGCAGAAGGCAACTGCTTAACCGACTGAGCCACCCAGGTGCCCCTAGATGTTCTTTTAGTGTAGGTCTGTTGTCCACTGATTGTCTTGGTTTCTTTCATCTGATAATATTTTGGTTTCTCTTTATTCCTTAAGGATACTTTTGGTGGCTATAGGACTCTGGGTTGCCTGTTTTCTTCTTTTAGCATGTGAAAGTTGTTCCACTCCCTTCTGGCCTCTGTAGTTTCTTTTTTCTTTTCTTTTTTAAAGATTTATTTATTTATTTCAGAGGGAGAGAGCTCATGTCTGTGTGCAGTAGGAAGGGGTAGAGAGAGAGGGGTAGAGAATCTCAAGGAGACTCCCTGCTGAGCATGGAGCCCAATGCAGGGTTTGATCTCATGACCCCAAGGTCGTGACCTGAGCTGAAATCAAGAGTCAGACACTTAAACCGACTGAGCCATCCAGGCGCCCCTGGCCTCTGTGGTTTCAGATGAGAAACTTACTGCCCTTCCGATTGTTTTCCCCCTATTGGTGAGTATCATTTCTCTCTCTTCATCTTTAAGACTTTTTTTCTTTGTATTTAGTTTTTAGAAATTTGACTAGCATATGTGTTGGTATTGATTTCTTTCGCTTTATCCTTTTTGGGTCTGGTTCATATAAATATGGACCTACATATGGACTCTTATGTTCTATTGATATATGTCTATTCTTCTACCAATGTCATACTGTCTCGGTTACTGTAGTTTTATAATGTATTTTCAGGCGAGTCTTCGAATTTTATTGTTCTTTTCAAAACTGTTTGGCTATTCTAGGTCTTTGACTATTCATATCAATTTTAAAATTCAGCTTGTCAGTGTCTTCAGAAAACCCTGTTAAGACTTTCATTGGGTTTGCTTTACATCTATTGTCAGTCTGAGGGGATTGCCTTATTAATGTTGGCTTCATGGAGAATCAGTATTCTACAGTCCATGGATGTAGTATGCCTCTCCACGTATTTAGGTCTCGTCTAATTTTCCTTTTAATGTCTTATAATTTCCAGTGTACAGGACTTACACATCTTTTAATAATGTATAATAAACATTTTAATGATATTGTAAATAGAAGTGGTTTTAAATTTATCTTTCTAACTTTTTATTGCTAACATTTAGAAATAAAAATGACTTTTGCCTATGGAATTTATATCCTGCAATTTGCTAAATTCACTTACTAGTTCTAGTAGTTTTTTTTTAATGTGGGTTGCTCAGGATTTTCTCCAAATACTTCAAGTACTTGGAATGTTGTTGCTGCTGCTATCTTTTTGGTACTGAGTTCTAATTTGATTCCATTATACTTAAAGAACATACCTTGTATTATTTCATTCTTTATAAATGTATTGATCTTATCTTATTTCTTAGGATATTTCTAAGTAAATATACCATGCCCTTGAGGAGAACTTATTTTTTTCTGTTCTTAAACAAAAGATTGTGACACGCCTTTTTTCTTTCTTTCTTTCTTTCTTTTTCTTTCTTTCTTTCCTTCTTTCTTTTCTTTCTTTCTTTCTCTTCCTTGCTTGCTTTTTTTAAGATTTTATTTATTTATTTGTCAGAGAGAGAGAGAGCACAAGCAGGCAGAGGCAGAGAGGGAAGCAGGCTCCCTGCTGAGCAAGGAGCCCAATGCGGGACTTGATCCCAGGACCCTGGGATCATGACCTGAGCCGAAGGCAGCTGCTTAACCAACTGAGCCACCCAGGTGTCCCTTTTTCTTTTTCTTCCTTCCTTTCTCTCTCTCTTTCTTTTTCTTTCTTTCTTTCTTTCTTTCTTTCTTTCTTTCTTTCTTTCTTTCTTTCTTTCTTTCTTTCTCTTTCTCTTTTTTCCTTCCTTCCTTCCTTCCTTTCTTCCTTATTGCATTACCTGGGAGTTCTAGTACAATATTAAATAGAAGCCATAAAATTGAACATCCTTATCTTAGTCTTAATTTTAGCTAGAAAGCATTGAGCCTTTCACTATTACTTATAAGGTAGTGGTAAGGCTTTCATATATGCTGTGAGGAAATTCTCTTCCTAATTTACTGAAAGCTTTTTTTAAAAAAAATTATAATTAGTTAACATATAGTGTGTTATTAGGGTCAGAGTAGAGTTTATTTCATCAGTTGCATGTAACACCCAGTGTACATTGCATCAAGTGTCCTCTTTAATTCCTATCACCCTATTATCCAATTCCCTCACTCACCTCCCTGCCAGCAACCCTCAGAGTTTACAAATAGTTTTTATCATGAAAGTGATAACAAATTTGGTCAGCGGCTTTTTCTGCATCTACTTAAATGATCGTATGATTTTCCCCTTACTCTTCTAATGTGATGAATTACATTGATTTTCATGTGTTAAACTAACTTTGCATTCTCGAGATAAACTCCACTTGATACATATTTTTGTGTATTATTAGATTTGCTATATAACATTTTGTTAAGAATTTTCACACCTATGTTTATGAGGGGTATTGGTCTATAGTTCACTTTTCTTGTTTGGCATCAGGGTAATACTAACTTCGTGAAATGAGATTGGAGGTGTTTCCTCTGCAATTTTCTGGAAGATTGATATTATTTTTTTAAAGATTTTTATTTATTTATTTTATATATATAGAGAGAGACAGGGAGAGAGGGAACACAAGCAGGGGGAGTGGGAGAGGGAGAAGCAGGCTTCCCACTGAACAGGGAGCCGGACGTGGGGCTAGATCCCAGGATCCTGGGATCACTACCTGAGCAAAGGCAGACGCCTAACAACTGAGCCTTAAGTGTTTGAGTTACCAGTGAAACCACCTGGGCCTGGAGATTTCTTTGTGGGAAGGATTTTAAGAATATATTCTCTTTCATAGATATTGGGCTGTTTAAGTCTTCTAGTTCTTAGTAGTTTTAGTAATATGCATCTTTCAGAGGGTTTGTTTATTTCATAGATTGTCATATATATAACGATTTACATATGTATAGATATTTAAAGCTATAAATTTCCCTTTAGACACTACTTTTTCCTGTGTCTCGCAGGTTTTGTTAAGTTATATTTTCATTATTATTCAGTTCAAAATATTTTCTAATTTCTCTTGTGATTCCTTCTTTGAACCAATGATTATTTAGAAGCATGTTGTTTAATTTCCAAATACTAGGGGTTTTTGATCATCTTGTTGGTATTGATTTCTAGTTCGATTACATTGTAGTCAAAGAAAATGCCCTATATAATTTTAATCTCTTTATATGTATTGATCTTGGGGCACCTGGGTGGCTCAGTTGCTTAAGCCTCTGCCTCCAGCTCAGGTCATGATCCCAGGGTCCTGGGATCGAGCCTCACATCGGCTCCTTGCTCAGAAGGGGAGTCTGCATCTCCCTCTCCCTCCCCTGCTCATGCTCACTCTGCTCTCTCTCTCTCAAATAAATAAATAAAATCTTTTAAAAATATATATTGCTCTTGTTCGGTTTATCAAGATAGATCTGTCTTAGTAAATATACCATATAAAATACACCTTGAAAAGAATGTGCATCCTTTTTTCTTGAGTAGAGTTTTATAAATATTAAGTCAAGTTGATTCATATCTTTTATGTGTTTGCTGAATTTTTTTTGTCTAGTTCTATCAGTTGATGGTATTAAAATCTACAATTGCTACTGTAGAATTATCTTTCTTCCTTTAATTGTGTCAGTTTGGCTTCATGCATTTTTTAATCTGTTACTAGGTGCATACATGTTTATGATAATTGTCTTTTTATCACTCTGATAATGCATTTTGTCCCAAAGTCTATTTTTATTTGATATTAATACATGATTATTCCAGTCTTTTTTGCCTATGCTTATATGTTATATCCTTTTCTATTCATTTTCTTTCAGTTTACCCGTACCTTTACATTTTTAAAGTTTATCTCTTACAAACAGCATAACATTGATTTTTGGTTTTTGTTTTTTAATCCATTCTGACAGTCTTTGCTTTTCAGTAGCAATGTTTAGTCTGTTAATGTTAAATGTTATTACTGATATGATTGGATTTTGATCTACCATTTGATTTTGTTACTTGTTTTCTCTACTTTTTGTTTTTCTGTTCCCCCTTTCTACCCTTACTTAAAATATTTGAATAATTTTTAGACTTCTCTTTTAATTTTCCTTTTGGTTTTTTAAGCTTTGCTTCATTATCCTTTTTAGCTATTATCTTATGGATATGCATTGTTAACTGTCCCCATCTATAATTAATATTGTGCTATTTCATGTTAAATATAGATATACTGCAACTTTTACATTTCATTTCCTTCTTGTCCTTTAAGTGGTACTTATTACATGTGTTTCATCTACATACATTTAAACACCACCAGGGTTATAAGAGTTGCTTTAAGGGGTACCTGGGTGGCTCAGTGGGTTGAGCATATGACTCTTGATTTCTGCTTGGGTCATGATCTCAGGGTTGTGAGATCAAGCCCTGTGTAGGGGTCCATCCTGGGCCTGGAGCATGCTTTGGATTCTCTCTCTCCCTCTCCCTCTGCCCCCACCTTAAAAAAAAAAAGTTGCTTTAAAACAGTCATGTAGTTTTACTTTTATTTTTTTTTAAAGATTTTATTTATTTATTTGACACAGAGGGAGATCAGATCAAAAGTAGGCAGAGAGGCAGGCAGAGAGAAAGGGGGAAGCAGACTCCCTGCCGAGCAGAGAGCCTGCTGCGGGCCTCGATCCCAGGACCCTGAGATCATGACCTGAGCTGAAGGCAGAGGCTTTAACCACTGAGCCACCCAGGCACCCTAGTTTTACTTTTAAAATATATATATATACATATATATACACATATATAAAAACATATATATATATATATTTATTTTACGGGGAGAGAAAGAGAGAGAGAGAGTGAGCTAAGCTGGGGGAGGGACAAAGGGGGGGAGAGAGAGGCAAAGAATCCCACGCAGACTCCCTGCCAAGCTCAGAGCCCGACACAGGGCCTGATCTCAACCCTGAGATCACTACCTGAGCCAAAACCAAGAACCAGATGCTCAACCGACTGAGCCACCCATGTGCCCCCAACAGCCATGTAGTTTTAAATAGATCTGGAGTAAAATCCAGAAAGTTAAAAAAAGGAGTCTCTTGCATTTATCATTTTTTTAAGCTCACCATTCTTTTCATAGTATCTCAGTTTGCCTCTGATATAATTTCCCTGCGGCTTAAAGAGCATCTTTTAATATGTCTTTTAGCATGGATCTGCTGGTGATGGATTTTCTTTCTTTTATCTAAAAATGACTTTCCTCTGCCTTGATTCTTGAAGAATATTTTCTCTAGATATAAATTCTGAGTTGACAGGTGTTTGTGTGTTTCATTTGACACTTTTAAAGATGTTGTTCCCTTCTCTTTTGGCTAGGTCCTGGTTCCCCTCCATTCAGTATGTTTTTTTCCTCTTGCTGTTTTTAAGATTTGCTCTTTATTTTTGGTTTCAAGTGTTTTATTGTGACTTGCTGGCTGCTTTGTTTCTCCTTGGTGTTCTTTTAGCATCTTGCATCTTCAAATTTCTATAGTTCATCCAATTTATGCAGTTTGGGGTCCTTACAGGTTTTTTTCCTACCCCATTCTCTATCTTCTGTCCTCTTGGTAATACCAGTTACACATGGTAGACCATTTGATGTCATCTAACAAGTCTCCAAGTCTCTGTTCTTTCTCCCCCAACCTTTTCTGTTTTTCACCTTGGATAATTTCTTTTTTTTGAAAAAGTAAAGATTTTATTTTTAAGTAATCTCTATACCCAATGTGGGGCTCAAACTCAAAATCCCGAGATCAGGAGTCTTGTGCTTAACCGACAGAGCGAGCCTGGCACCCCCACCTTAGATAATTTCTGTTCATCTTTCTTGAAATTCACATACACTTCCTCTTCTTTGTCCATTTAGCTATTAAGTCATCCAGTGGATTTTTTCATTCCAGCAATTGTATTTCTTCAGTTCTAGAATTTATATTTGATTTCTCTATTCAGATTTTTTAATTCCTTACTGAGTCTGTATTCATTGAAAACATGTTTTATTGTACTTCACTGAGTTACTTATAATAGCTTTTAAAATATCTGTGTTTATTCCATCATATTGGTTCATCAACAAGGTAGGCTTGCGGTTGAACTAAAATGTGTTCCATTTTCTTGATTCTTTGTATATTGAGTAATTTTGAATTGTGTCCTGGATATTATGAATGTCAACTTGTAGAAATCCTAGATTTTGTTATTTTTCTCCAGTAATGGTTGTTTTTCTTTTTTTTTTTTAAATCGGGTAATTTTCTTGGCTGGGTTTGAACTACAAATTTGCTTCTCAGGGGGCAGCTCCTGTGTCTGAGATCTTTTGTCTTTAGCTGAGCAGTTTTGGGTCTGGGCCATGCATGAGTGTGAGTAGTTCAAAGGTCAGTCAGAAATATATGTGTAGGAAGCTTGGAGATCACCCCATTGCTCTCTCTTTTCTAGGATTACCCACTCTCTTTGGCATTCAGTTTTCTGGGTTCACTTTCCCGATTCACCAAGTCAAAAATACTAGGAGTTTTTTTGACATAAGTCATAGTATCCAAAAACAAGAAATTGCTAAAGACAATAATTTGGAAACACACAACAATAAATAAAACGATTACAGGAACTTTAAAAAGTACTTTTTTCAAAATTATTCCTGAGTTTACCAGAAAATTCAGACACTCAACGTAGTATTTTGATGATAAAAAGGAAAGGAATCTGTTATCTGGCATGGAATAACTTGGTCACTTTGTAGAAAGATAACCCAAATTTGCATTTTTTTGCCTAATATCCATCTAACTATTTTCAATAAGAGATTTATAAGTCCTTTTCTTTTATGAATAAATCTATTAACATTGAGCCAACATTGCCATGTTTTTTTTTAAGATTCTTTCTTTCTTTATTTGATAGAGAGAGAGACACAGCGAGAGAGGAAACATAAGCAGGGGGAGTGGGAGAGGGAGAAGCAGGCTCCCCGCTGAGCAGGGAGCCCGATGTGGGGCTCGATCCCAGGACCCTGAGATCATGACCTCAGCTGAAGGCAGATGCCTAATGACTGAGCCACCCAGGCACCCCGCCATGGTTTTTAAATACAACTCATTATTTCCTTCAAATTCACCATCTATAGGCAGATTTTGTTTTCCTCAGACCCTTTATACTTACCATTAATAATTTACCCTCAGATTTGTCTTTTGTTATCTCTTATCATTTATTAACTTTTGATTTAATCAATATTCTTTCTTAAGTATGTGTTTAGATATTTAGAAATAGATAACTCTGTGAATGATGATAAGGGTAAAACTTTTAACTGGTTGTAAAATTAATTGTATTAGCACATTAAATAAAATAATGAATAGATTATATTGATTTACCATCTTTTTTTTTTTAAGATTTTATTTATTTATTTGACAGACAGCGAGAGCAGGAACACAAGCAGAGGGAGTAGGAGAGGGAAAGCAGGCTTCCCGCCGAGCAGGGAGCCCGATGTGGTACTCGATCCCAGGACCCTGGGATCATGACCTGAGCCGAAGGCAGATGCTTAATGACTGAGCCACCCAGGCGCCCCTTGATTTACCATCTTAATAAACTAACATTTTCCTTAATGAAAAAAATTAGACAAACCACATTTATTGTATTATACACATATTCTTGTTTCTTTGTAACCATTTATATTAAGTACCAACTTTAAAGTTAAAAGTTTTTAGATACAAGAGAAAGCTGGAAGACAGGGATTCAGAAACTGTCTAGCAATTTTTTTCCACAAGCATACATTTTATGTCACTTTAACAAATTTTAAGGTGACAAAATAAGCATGGATCTAGCATCATTTAGAGAAATTTACACATCCAGTTAATCTATAGCTATTTTATATACAAAAGTAAGGAGGAGGGGCAGCTGGGTGGCTCAGCCAGTTAAGCATCCGACTCTTGCTTTCAATTCACCTCAGGTCATGATCTTGAGATTGTGGGATCAAGCCCCGCGTCGGGCTCTGCACTGGGCATGGAGCCTGGTTAAGATTTTTTCTCTCCTTCTCCTTTTGTCCCTCTCCCCTGCATCCCCACCCTTCTCTCTCTCTCTCTGATTAACTGACTGAGCCAGCCAGGTGCCCCTTCATAACAAAATTTTCAAAGTGGCAACTGCAGTTAGAAATGCATATGATTGAAAATATGAAGTGAGCAGGTGTTTGGCTCAGAAGGCCAGACTAAGAAGACCTCACAAGAATGAGGTCAGTGAGGCTGGTACTTATGTAAATCTAGTATTTCCAGAATCTGGTCAAAGTGGAGTGGAGTGCCAGTGACTGTCATGAAGTGGAGTCCCAGTGACCCCTCCAACAATAGCTGTCTATTAGTATCCTTAGAGAACAGGACTTATGGAACTTCCCTATAACAACATTTGCTTAACAGTAGAATTAGGTTATTAGTTCAGCCAACCCAGCCAGTCAATACTGAGTGGCTGTGTACAGGATTTGGCCCAAGGTGTACAAAGATGGATCAGACATAAGACATAGTTTTAGCCCCCAAGGAGCTCACAGCTTAGCTCTTTTTTTGAGCAAAATATTGCTTAAATTGTCTTCCTGGTGGGATAAATCTGTCCTGGAAGCAATCCAAAGTGATTTGATTACCATAAAATAGTTGCACTAATAAGGCTTGAATTCCAAAGAACCCCATTTTAGATTCCAGCATTTTGCAGAATATTAGGATTCTCATTCTTATGTTAAGCCAGGCCAGACCTATTTTCTGTGATGACTACTTAAAAAATAAAATAATGTATTTGGTAGTTTAAAAATTAACACACACACACACACACACACACACACACACACACACACATATAAACTAGTAGATTGAGAAGTTTTACTGTGGTCCTTGAACTTTTCTACTTGGTTATCCCATGCTCATTTCCTTTATGAATTAATACTATAATTAGTTTCTTATATCTTTTTCCATTATTTCTTTGTGCAAATATAAGCAAATATAAATTTATATATTTTTAACCCCATTCTTACAACAAAAGCTAGCCTACCAGTTTAAAGGCTGTCAGGCAGAAGGAATTCTTACTTGGGAGAAGGTCATCCCTTTTTTTTTTCCTGGTCAGGCCTTCATCTGATTGGACGAGGCCCATCCACATTACAGAGGGCATTCTTATCCAAAAACACTCTTACAGAAACACTCAGAATAATGCTTAACCAGATAGCTGGGTGCCCTGTGGTCTAGTCAAGTTGACACATAAAATTAGCCATCACAAGTTTCTTGCCTCAACTAATCGTAGAATAAATGCTTCTCTGGTCTCATCTAACAACATTTAAGAGCAAGACCCAAAAGGATCACACTTTCCAAACTGTATCTCAGAACAAAATGAAGACTATTTTTAGCAATACAAAAATACTGAGGACCCAACATGGTAAAATTCACATCTTCCAGCCAATAAAAAATTATGAGAAGTGAGAAATACAACCAATAACGGACCAGAAATGACAGAAAAGATGAAATTAGTAAATATGGACATTAAATAATAATTACGATTGTGTTCCATATGTTTAAGAAGCTAGCAGAATGACTGACTGTACTAAGCAGAGACATGGAAGATGAACTTCCAGAGAGGAAAACCAGTGGCTGAGATGAAGTCTACCCTGGATGAAATTGATGTCAGTATAAATACTGTAGAAATAAAGATGATTGACTTTGAAGACTTAACAATGTAAACTCATAAAGAAAAAAAAACTGGAAAAAAATAAACAGAGCAACAGAGTGAAGTGTGGGGCAGTGCCAAGTGGCCAAGTGTATGTGATTGGAGCACCTGAAGGAGCAGTGTGAGGGACAGAAGGAATACTAGAAGAAACATGGCTGGGAAATCATCCGAGTGATGAAAGGAGTAAATCCACAGATTCAAGAATCTCAGGGAACTCTAACCACAAGAAACATGAAAAACGGTATCATACATTGCTTAAAGCTAGTGATAAGAGAAAAATGTTAAAAGCAGCCAGAGTACACATTGTGTACATTAGGTTGAGGATTAAAATGACAACAGATTTGTTGTTGGAAACAGTGTAACCCAGGTGACAATGGAGCAACATCTTTCTTTTTTTTAAATATTTTATTTATTCATTTGAGAGAGAGAGGGAGCACACAAGCAGGGGGAGCGGCAGAGGGAGAGGAAGAAGGAGGTTTCCTGCTGAGCAGGAAGCCTGATCTGGGGCTCAATCGCAGGACCCCAGGATCATGACCTGAGCCAAAGGCAGACACTTAACCAACTAAACCACCCAGGCATCCCAAACCTGCTTTTAATATAAAGATACAAATAAGTTAAAAGGGTGGAAAAGATGTACCATGTTAACATTAAAAGAAAACCCAAGTAGCTATATCAGACAAAGTGGGTTTTATTTATTTATTTATATATTTTTAAAAGATTTTATTTATTTATTTGACAGAGAGAGACACAGCAAGAGAGGGAACACAAGCAGCGGGGAGTGCGAGAGGGAGAAGCAGGCTTCCCGATGGAGGAAAGCAGGGAGCCCAGTGCCGGGCTCGATCTCAGGACCCTGGGATCATGACCTGAGCCGAAGGCAGCGGCTTTAACCCACTGAGCCACCCAGGCGCCCCAGAGTGGACTTTAAAACAAAACATATTACCAAGGATAATGATGAAGGGGTTAATTCATTAAGAAGATATAATCCTAAGTGTTTATATATTTATTAACAGATTCAAAATACATAAATCAAAAAGTGATAGAACTGCAAGAAATTCACATTTATAACTGGAGATTTTGATACCTCTCAATAACTGATAGAACAAGTAGGCAGAAAATTAGTAAGAGTATAGGAGGTTTGTACAGTGTCAACCAGTGTGACTTAATTTATGTTTATGGAACACTCCATTCTACAACAGTGGAGTACACATTCTTTTCAAGTGCACGTGGAACTGTTACCAAGATAAATCATTTTTTGGGCCATTAAAAAAGTCTCAAAAGTCTCAATATATGTAAGCTGGTTCAATTTATAGAAGCTATGATCCCTGACCACAGTGGAATTAAATGAAGAATCAGTGACAGAAAGATGTCAGTAAGATCTTTCAACTGCTTGGTCTCAAATGACCTTGGGTTTCTACTTTAAGAAGCTAGAAGAAAAAGGCTTGTGAAACCTAAACTAAGTAGAAACAAAGACCAATGTAGAGATCAATGAAATAGAAAACGAACAACATGAAGAAGTCTATGAAACTAAAAGCCAGTTCTTTGAGAAGAGCAATAAAATTGATAAACCTCTAGCCAGACTGATTCAGGAAAAAGGAACATAAAAATTGTAATATTAAGAAAAAATTGTAATATTAGGAACAAAAGAGGTAATATCACACAGATTCTACAGATATGAAAAGTATAATAAGTGAATTAATCATTAGCCTGGGAAAAACAGACCAATTCCTTAAAAGACACAAATGGCCAAAGCTCACTCAAGAAGAAACAGACAACCTGAATCGTACCAAGTCTATTAAGGAGATTAAATTTGTAATTAAAAATCTTCCCACAAAGAAAACTCCAGGCCCAGAAGGCTTCACTGGTGAATTCTACCAACCATTTAAAGAGGAAATAATATAAATTCTCTGCAACCTCTCCAGAAAATAGAAAAAGAAAGAACAGACACTTCCCGAGCTCATTCACCCAGAGGTCAATGTTAGTCACTGGTATCCCTCTTAGTCTTCTCCTGGTTCAGCCAGAATAATCCCTTTATATGTCATCTGATTCCTGTCTCTCTGCCCCAAGCTTCTTGTGCCTTCACAGTTCCTTCAGGGTAAAAGCCAAAGCCTCCGCAGTCACCTTAGAAAGACAAGATCTTCCCATGCCCCTGCAACCTCTGTTTAACTGCCATTTGCTCTCCTTGCTGACTCTGTTCCATCCACGTTGCTCCGTTTGCTCTTCCTTGAACCTTTCCCAGTCATCCTCCCTGCCCCATTGCCTTTGTACTTGCTGTTCCCTATGCTCGGGAAGTGCTTTCCCCATGGTTGACTCTCCCTCCTTTGGGTCTTTGCTCAATTTTTTATCTTCAGCAGTGGTTTTTCTAATCACTTTATTTAAAGTTACAATCCAGGGACGCCTGGGTGGCTCAGTCATTAAGTGTCTGCCTTCAGCTCAGGTCATGATGCCAGTGTCCTGGGATCGAGCCCAGCATCTGGCTCCCTGCTCAGCGGGAAGCCTGCTTCCCCCTCTCCCACTCCTCCTGCTTGTGTTCCCTCTCTCGCTTTCTCCCTCTCTGTTAAATGAATACATAAAATCTTAGAAAATAAATTAAAAAATAAAAATAAATTACAATCCAGTCCCCACTCCCTGACCTCAGCATCCCTGTCCCTCTCACATGCTTTTTCTCCCAAGCAGTTTTACCTTCTTATATATTTTGTAATTTACTAATTTATTTTGCTGTCTGTCTCCCCCTACTAGAATGTGAACTGTAGGAGGGAGGGATTTTTTTTCCCTATATTCTACCTGTTGTAACCCTAGAGCTTAGAACAATACCTAGCTCTTAGTAGATACTCAGTAAACATTTGCAGAATGTTTAATGTTCATCTCTTAATGATGCTCTTTTTGCTTTGCTTTGAAAGAAAACTTCCCCTCTAAAGCCGTGTATTCTCAGATTGTCCCATAGTTTGGTGACCAGGAATTTTTAAACCTATGGGGACTTATGAGAGGTGTTCTTCATTATAAGGAAGGAAGGGGTAATTGTGAAAGCAGCATTAGGAAGGAGAACTGGCAGAGGTATTCTCAGGCAGATCAGTTTTAGGAATAGATTATGTGTGAAGTTGAAGATCTGAAATTTGATCCCTTTTAAAAATACTGTCATACTTCTTGGAAAGCTTCATGTACCCCCGTCCATTTTGAAGGTGAAGATTACAGTTTATTTAACTTAGTGACAGACACTTTACTATTTAAACAGAGCTTCAGCGAATATGTGTATGCGTGTGTGTGTATTTGTACTCAGTTGTGTATGTATGTGTAGGTAAGTCTGCAGAGTTAAGTCCCCCAAAATAGAATTGCTGGTAAATATATTTGCAATTTTTGATAGATACCGCATATTGTCAAATATCCCCTCTGGGGCTTTTTGAGAACTGGGAATCAGATATGCAAATTCTAGACAGTTAAGAGCTAGCATTCCCTTCATGATGTACAACTACAGGACAAAGTTAAAGACAGTTTTGTCACCTATATAGTGGAAAGCTGAGGAATTAAGTGGCATCTTCAGTCCTTAGGAGATCTTGTATGAGACTGATAAGCCCCACACTCCTCATCTTTATACATCTCATGGCAGGAAGTTGAATACCCAGGTCTCTGGACTCTTTTTTTAAACAAGGATTTCTGGCTTTCTTGCTCTGGAAGTGTTGAACTAGGAATCGCTCCCAGCCACCCAGAGCTGATTGTCCATATTCTTGATGTGGTTTGCCCAAGACCTGCCCCTCCACCCCCTGAGGCTCCTAAATCCATTTGTGAAGACTGATTAGTTTTGGGCAAAGACTTCATGGGGGGAAGCCAGTCTTTGGGTACAGTGGTGGCATTTGTAAGGTAGCAGACTGCTCTTTCTAGTCAAGAAAACTTCTGGTCATTTTTTAAAAGCCCTGAACAAGAAGAAACAAAAATTTACCTTGGACCTTGAGTCAGGTCACAGACTGAGAGCCTTTAAAGATCATAGTAGATACGTGGTCCAGCCTCCACTTTGTAGGTGAGTGAGGCTCGGAGTGGAGCAGGTGCCTCCCCGGGCCTCATATAACCCCCAGGGACTCAGGGCCCTGCTCCCCTGCATGGCTTCTCCCCAGTACCCACCCATGGCATCTCCCACCACCTACTCCCCATCACCTCTCCTCCATGGCCACCAGCACTCTCCTATCCGGGTGCAGGGAGGTTTGTGTTAGAGAAATATAACCCTTTCGTGCATGGATTTCTACCACCTTGAAGTGACAGTGCATAAAGGTACTTACTGCTCTTTGCACTTCTTTTTTTTTTTTTTTTTTTTAAGATTTTATTTATTTATTTGACACAGAGAGAGAGATTACAAGTAGGCGGAGAGGCAGGCAGAGAGACAGGGAGAGGAGGAAGCAGGCTCCCTGCTGAGCAGAGAGCCTGATGCGAGGGCCTGGATCCCAGGACGCTGAGATCATGACCTGAGCTGAAAGCAGAGGCTTTAACCCACTGAGCCACTCAGGCGCCCTGCTCTTTGCACTTCTGATTGGTGTCCCACTTTGGGTCCTGTAAGGCAGAAGGAACAGAGAGGCAAAGCAACAAATGATGTAGATGGTAGTGCTCACACATTGCGGACCATGTGTTCCAGCACCGTGGTCTTTTTGGGTTGATAGGGTGGAACCCAGCAGCCAAACCTGTTGCATTTCTAATCCTTTGTTTCATCCTTTGTATGACATCCAATTAGGGAAAAGGGTCAAAATCATAGAACCCATCCTTTTTTTTTTCTTGTTAACAGTATTTTTTGAGGTATAATTTATATGCCATGAAATTTACCATTTTAGCGTACAACTCAATGATTTCTAGTAAATTTTCAGTGTGCAGCCATTACCACAATCCAGTTCTAGAACATTTCTATCAAAAGATTCCTTGTGCCCCTTTATAGTCAATCCCACCCCCCACCCTGGCAACCACTAATCTACTCTCTCTATGGGAGAGATTTGCCTTGTCTACACATGTACCATAAATGGGACTGTATGACATATGGTCTTTGTAACAGGCTTCTTCCACTTCACAGCACGTTTTTGAGGGGCATCTGTATTGCAACACGTAACAGCACATCATTCCTTTTTATTGTTGAGTGTTCTTCCATTCTTTGGACGTACGTTTTGTTTACCCATCCACTGAGGGACATCTGGATGGTTTCCAGTTCTCGGCCATGATGACTAATGCTGCTGTGAACACTCACGGACCAGTTTTTGTGTGGATATGTGTTTTCAGTTCTCTGGGGTAGATTCTTAGGAGTAGAGTTGCTGGGTCTTATAAAGTAAGTTTGTGTTGAACTTCTTAAGAAACTGCGAAGCTTTTTTCTAGAGCATCCCTACAGTTCTACATTCCCACCCGAAGTATACAAGGGCCCAGTTTCTCCACATCCTCACCAGCACTTGGTTTTGTCTGTCTGTTTTATTTTATTTTATTTTATTTTATTTTATTTTATTTTATTTTATTTTAAAGATTTTATTTATTTCACAGAGGGAGAGAGATCACAAGTAGGCGGAGAGGCAGGCAGAGAGAGAGGAGGAAGCAGGCTCCCCGCTGAGCAGGGAGCCCGTTGTGGGCCTCCATCCCAGGACCCTGAGATCATGACCTGAGCCGAAGGCAGAGGCTTTAACCCACTGAGCCACCCAGGCGCCCTGTCTGTTTGATTTTAGTATACCTCTCTGTGGTTTTAGTTTCCATTTCTTGAATGACCAGTGGTACTGAGATCTTCTCATGTGCTTATTAGCCATATGTATTTCTTCCACGGTGACACCGGTTAAAAATCCTTTACCTCTTTTTTGATTGGTTTGTGTACTGTGTTATTATTGAGTAATAAGAGTCTCTGCATTCTGGATACAAGGTCTTTGTCAGAGGTATGATAGAAGGGAGGAATTTTTTAATCTTCCTTACCCAGGACCAGAGATTTTGGAAGGGTGGGGGACTGCCTACTGTAGTAATAATTAAGGTGTGTGTAATATTTGAGTGCTCATTATGAGCTGGACACGGCACTGTGTGTTTTATACCAGTTATTTAAGTAAGACATGTTCTCATTTTCTGAAGGTTGTGAGACTGTTTCCAATGCTTGCTTTTTCTACTTAACAGTTTTTGATAAATAATTGATTTAGAAAATTTTTAATTTCTATGAGTTAAAACTGGTATTTTAATATTACCGTAAAGAGTGTGGCTTTTCTGACAGATGCAGAATACCAGCAGCTTTAAACAAGGTAGATGTTCATTTCCCTCCTCTGCAACAGGCTGACATTAGCAGTCCCCAGTGTATCTGGGGGCTCCGCAGGGTCAGACACCTTTGTCTTGTTACTCTTTAAAATGTGGGTTCTACCTCAATTCCAAACGGCCACTCCAGCTGTCCTGTTCTCAAGCAGGGAGTGGGAAGTAGAAAGGGGGGCTGCCCATTCCTTTTAAGAAAGAGACCCAGAAGTTGTGTGTATTATTTCTGCTCACATACCTTTGGTTAAAACTTAGTGACATGGTAATGCTGGGTGCAAGAGAGACTAGGTAAAGTAGTCTTTACTGTGGGGCCATGTGTCCATCTACAACTAAGGTTAAGGTCTAAAACTTAAGGGTAGAGGGTAAGAGAGAAGAATAGATGTTGGGGACCATTGTTGGCTTGGGGGTTCCTGTAACTAGTCTGTGTGGGATTCCCATTCATTTTTCCTTAGAGAAATAATATGTGGTTACTAGCCTAAACCTTATTGAGGAGTTAACTTTTACTATTGTTTTAGAATTATATCGGAATGCTCTTCCTGCTGAAATACCCATAAATATGAATTATTATTGCTTGGGAAATGTGAAAATTAACTTAGTGGTTAAACCTAATTTTGGAGTTGCTTTACTGAATACAGAGCTTATGCACTGGCTGGTCAAATAGGGTGGCAGACAGGCAGTTTCTGCTAGTGGACTTTGGAAGCAGAACTCTGTCATTTTCTTTTCAAGTGACTCTTTCCTCCTGACGTTACCACAGGGCCACTTAAGGAGTAGTTTCTCCAGTGTTATCTGTAGCTGTTCTTCTCTAGTTAATATGTAGCTTTGGACTAATACTCCGAATCTGGCGCTTTAGGAGGAAGAAGCAGTACCATTTCATTTAGAGATGCCATTGCTTCTCTAAGGACAACAGTGATTTCTAACAAGTGTAGGGAGAAATCTTCTGGACCCATTTGTCTTTTGTGCGCGTTTAAAAACCTTGACAACAAAACAAATCGCTGCTGAATGTTTTGAAGAAACAAACATAAAACTCCTTCAGTATTTCATTTCCAGTTTTTCGTCCTCACTAACAATTACCGAGAAATTTGCCTTTCCCAGGCACAGCTCTGGGCTGTGGAGAGGATCTTAACGCTGAGGGAGCCCACACTTGCACAGCCCATTTCAGCTGCCCCAGAGATAACCTGGATAAACACTGGCCCCTCTGCGAACCTCCTGATCCCTGCTGGGCCTTGCACTGTGGGGAGGTTCAGACGACGTGTTTTCCTTCCCTACTGGCCCTTCTCTCTACAGTCCCTCCAGCTGCCTGCCTCCCCCACCCCCAAGTAACGTGATCTCCCAGGCCTGCTCACTGCTGGCCAGATTCTTTCAGTCTTAGAGAAAGAGAGGGAAAATTAACCACTGGTTTCCCAGGTCAAAGTGAACAAAACTATAAAAGCCAAAAGCAGCATCTGGAAATAAAAGGAGTCTTGCTTATGAATAACCAGTGCTCGGGCTTTTCCTTTATCAGTGTTTCTGCAGAAGTACGCTTAGGTTTACCTTACTCTACAGATAATAGTCTGAAGCGTTTTGATTTTTGCAACACTGCTATTTTTTATTTGTTTTATAGATACTGTAATCTTTATTCAATATTCAGATTAAAGGCAAACAAACGAGTTGTAGGGACTTAAAATTCTTTGGCATTCCTTTTGTAATGAGTTAACCAAAGTAAAGGGACAGAGGCAATTCATGAAAACGTTTGAAACCTCTTTGTGTTGAATTCAGGCACTTAGTGTTTAATATGAATTATCCCAAACTATTTTTTGTTTAATAGTATATCTGTTTCTAACTTAACTTGTAAGTGGATTTAACTAGGTTTGAGAATTCAGGATTTGGTTGTTTCTTCACCACCAGCAATATTATGATTTGAGACCTATAGTGTGCCACAAATTTTAAATAGTTTTGCAGCCTGATGTCCTGAAACTGGTATGTCAGCTCTTGATTATGGGTACCTACCTAGTGGGTGTGATATAATGGAAAAAAATCTAACAAGGGAGTTTGGAGGTCTGGCTTCTTTTCCTGGCTCTGCCATACCTTGCTCTGAGACCCTGTGCAAGTTATTTAATCTGTCAATGCCTCAGTTGTTTCCGTTGTCTCTATAAAATGGGTGAAATAGATTCAGATGAAAAATGATTAAAGATGGAAGACCTCTTTTTATCTCCATTTGCTCCCTAAGCTCTACTGAAATAATAATAAAAAAGATTTTTTTAAAGTAAAAATTCATAAGGGGAAAAAGGATAAGTGGATAAGAAAGGTGAACACAGTTTTGAAAATGGAAGGTGGTGAAAAGCAAATTGAAGCCTAACCTCTTCTGAGAGAGACATTAGAGGTGAGCCAGTGTGCTTGTAAGATCCTGAGAAAAAATGGATGTTAGAGGCATTAGTACAACAGAAAGCGGGGAGTGGTGAGGCCTGTAACTGAAATCGAGGGGATCAGTTGAAAGTTGGTAAAAGGAGTGTTTAGGTTCTTCATTTCACTGCTCCCCAACTTTGTGAGCAGAGATGACCACCTCTCCTTCCCACCTATTTGAGGCTAGAAGTATTATATTGACAAATTGCTCTACAGAGGCTCTGGACTCAGGGGCATTACCCCCACCAGGGATACAAATAAACCAAGGGGCTGAAAACAGTGGAATGAGCAAGAGCAGATTTTTTTTAATGATTTTATTTATTTATTTGATAGAGAATGAGAAAGAACGAGTGGTAGGAAGGATAGGAGGAAGAGAGAAGCAGACTCAGAAAGAGAGAAGCCGACTCCCTGCTGAGCAGGAAGACTGATGGGGGATCCTGGGATCGAGCCCCCCGAGATCATGACCTGAGCCAAAGGCAGATGTTAACTGACTGAGCCACCCAGGAGCCCTGAATTTTTTTTTTAAGTAAGCTCTACACTCAACATATGGCTTTAACTCACAATCCCCAAGATCAGGAGTTGTATGCTCTACCTACTGAGCCAGCCAGGTGCCCTGAGCAGATTTTTTTTAAGTCTGCATACTGAATAGTGAGATTCTCCACCCTCTTCTAATAATTGTCAGCCAGGGCCCTAACAGAGAAGAGATGGAAAATTTCTGGGAAAAACAAACAAACCAACAAGCAAAACTGAATGGCCCTAGAGAAAGCCCTACAGATACCAGCATTTGGGGATTCTCTTGATGGAAAGGTGAGCTCACCACTTTCCTTCACTGAAGTCCACCAATTGTTGTGCCCCTCCATACATAAGTTTTAGTTCCTCATTTATTTGTAATGAAAGGACAAATCAAATTTCTCTAAACAGTAGAGAAGAGTCTCTAGCAGGTAAAAGGTAAAACATTCACAGAGAAGAAGTTGGTTGAAATAAAGACAATACAGGAAACAGAAGAAAAGTCCAGAAGAATTAGTCTTTGCTGTGCTCAGAGAGACATATTGCAAACATCAAGCAACAGTGTTAATAAAAATAATCACAATAATAGAATAATGAGAATATCAGAATAATAATGAGCTGTTTAACATTGAGAACATTATAGCCAAAATTTAAAATTCAATGGAAGACTTAGAATACACCCTATTGCAGGAAACAGTACATAAAGAAAAGATGTGGACAATGAGAGAGAACAGGTAAGAAAATTGGAAGCTCAGTCCCAGGGCTTCAGGATTCATCTGATAGGAATTCTAGAAGGAGAGAGAGAATAGAAAAAGAAAATAGAGGAAAATTTAGGAGATAGCATCAGGGAAAACCTCAGAGTGAGTGTTTTCCAGAGCTAAATGACTTAAATCTTCAAATTGGTTTAGCTCCTGAGTGCCAGCATGATAAAAGACTCACTCCCAGCTGTATCATTGTGAAATTTCAGAACACCAAGAGTATTAGAAGATACGACAGAGCTTCCAAAGAGAAAAACAGGTTCGTATATAAAAGATCAAGAATCAGAGTGGAATTGCATTTCTATACAATACTGGAAACAAGAAGCTAATGGAGAAACATCTTCAAAATTAAGTGGGAAAAATTATTTTTAACCTAGAATTCTATACCCAGCCAAACTGTCAGAGTAGGATAAAAGAAAGGCATTTTTTGGAATGTCTCCCCCCCTGCCTTTTTTTTCAGGAAGCCACCAGACAACGTATTCCAGCAAAACGAGGATGGAAGTCAGTAAATAGCACTGAGGGGGTACCTGGGTGGCTCAGTTGGTTGAGCATATGACTCTTGGTTTCAGCTCAGGTCATAATGTTGGGGGTCATAGGATAGAGCCCCATATTGGGCTCCACGCTTAGCACATAGTCTGCTTGTCCCTCTTCCTCTCCTCCTCCCCCGCTTGCACACACTCTCTCTCCCAAATAAATGAATAAATAAAATATTTTTAAAAATAAAAATAAATAGAACTGAGAATATTTGAAGTGTTTCAGTATTTGGAAAAAATACTAGGTGTTTGACGGATCTTTGAAATATTTGGGGGGTAATAGTAATAGATGTGTAGAAGATTAACCAAATGAAAAATATCAAGGCAATTAATATCTCTAAGATAAATAAAGGAAACATTTATAGTATATTATTGATAGAACAGTGAACAGTATTTGCATAATCACAGCAATGTAAACACTGACTATTGACTTAACCAAAAATTGTGCTTTTACTGTTTAGGGAGGTTGGGATACTACTATAATAAGTTAATATATAATGTGGAAAGCTGATGAATCCAGAAACAACAATATGAGGGTATTAGTTAGAAATCCAAAGGAGGCTGCCTGCCTCTGGAGCAGCAGACTGGGGATGGAGTCAGGGGATTGCTGTATTTATTACGAAACTTTAGTACTATTTGATTTTTAACTGTGGTATAATGTAAAAATTAAAATTAGTAAAAAATAAAATGGGCATACTAAATAAATTAGTTTCCTCTTAGAGAAAAATTAGTTTAATACTTATATTTGACTTGTTAATTATAAAAATGTAGTAGACTCTTACTATGATGAGATTTTCTAGAAAGTAGATTTATTCGAAGACAGTTCAGATTTGGCCTCCAGTTGAGAATTGTGGCTGTGGAAGTACCAAGGGAACTAACAAAACAATCGGTGTTACCTGAAAGACAGTCCCGTGTGCAGCTAGCTCATCAAGTCCTGGGCCTGAAATAGGCCCCCATTAAAGATGTGGGGTGTGGAGTTTGTGATTTGCCGCAAAGCTGTGGTTACAATCCTGGCTTTACGATGAAAGGTAGGACTCCGTGACATTTCAATCGTAGTTGCTACTCCTACTCCATAGCTGGTGTTTCTTTCCCCTAATAAAATAGATGGATTCCTTGTCCCTTGGAAAACCTCCAGACTACTTTCACTCCCTCAGACTGTGCTTTCTGGAATCATTTTCACATATCACATTTGTTAATTTTAGCTCTTCACTTAGTCCCAGTAAGACTTAGGCAGGAGCACAGACCATCATCTGATCTAGTAAGAGGGCTCTTTTGGAAAGAACAATAGCTACTGTTCATGGAGCCCCTTCCTTACGTTGTTTCTAATCTTCATAACCCTGTGAGATAGCGCCTCTCCCCCGGTGTGACAGTTGAGACAGTAGAGGTAAAGTCACTTGCCCAAGCCACCACAGTGGATGGCAGAGGTGCACGTCAGAGCCAGGCTGCGTGATGTAGCTCATTCAGGCTCCACTGCGTTGCCTCCCCCTGTCCAGAGTCAGCAGACCTCTGTGACACTCAACCCCCAGGTAGTACGATCTCCCAGAAAACTTATGAGACAAGGAAATATGTGTGTATCCTTATACAGTGGCCAAATGGATGTGACTGATATGGTCTTCTGAGCTGCATTTTCCTTCAGTTGGACACATGCTGGACACACAGCGCTAGAGAACCCAGCAGGCTGTCACTGGAGAGTATTTGCAGAGTCAGAGCAAGTGGGCTTTTTGGCAGGTGCACGTGAAATAGCGTGTACATGCCTCAAGATCTTTGCTCTCCATACCCCCCACCCCAGAGTTATTGGCTGGGCTGGAAACAGTGGAGGGGTCAGTCACATTTGGGATCATTTGGTCCTGGAGGGGTCCCATACCAGGCCCTGTGGCAGGCCTCCTGCCTCCAGCCTTTGACCCACTTCAGCCCCCCTTTTTAAACAGGACTGAATTCCAGACTTTAAGAAAAAATCGTCTTTAGCCTAAAATCTTAAGAGAAGGGTCCTCTTTTGGTAGCTTGTTCGAGAGTTTCGGTTTCCTAGATTCAAAACCATTGCCTTCAGGGGCACACCTGGGCGGCTCAAGTTGGTTAAGCCTTCGGCTCGGGTCATGAACCCAGGGTCCTCGGATTGAGCCCGTGGTAGGGCTCCCTGCTCAGTGGGGAGTCTGCTTCTCCCTCTCCCTCTGCCCTTCCCTGCTCATGCTTGCTCACTCTCAAATAAATAAAATCTTTAAAAAATATATAAAAATAAACAAAAAATTGCCCTCAAAGGAAAAAAATTTTAGAAATACCCATTCCTGTTTGTCCTATTCCTGGTGAAAACAAGAAGCAACTCTCTTCTCTTCTAAAACATAGTGGTTTTCAACCTTAAGTATGAGCACAAATCATCTGGGGAACTTGTTAAGATGTAGCCCATTCCATGTATTCTGATTCTAAAGGGCTAGAATGGAGACCAAGAGTCTGCATTTTATTTTATTTATTTCTGGGTAAAGATTTATTTATTATTTGAGAGAGAGAAAGCGCGCACACCCATGACACTTAACCAACTAAGCCACCCAGGCGCCCCCAAGAGTCTTCTTTTAAGAGAGTGTCCCAGGTGATTCAAAATAGGTTATCCGTAGGGGCACCTGTGAGATCAAGACCCACCTCCGGCTCTGTGCCGTGCGTGGAGTCTGCTTGGGATTCTCTCCCTCTGCCCCTTCCCCTGCTTGCACGTGTGCTCGCTCTCCCTGCGCCTCAAAAAAATAAATAAATAAAATTTTTAAAAAGTCCATGGACTATACTTTCAGAAGGACAGTTCAGATCACATGCTTTAATTAAGAACCTGAATTTTTTCTTTCTTAGTATTCTTAATACATTTTAAAATATTTTTACATAGTTCGGATTCTCTGAATTGTTTTCTTTTAAAACATTTTTTCCAACAGTTAATGATCTTTATTTCATTCTCTAACTTTGCTCATATTAACTTTCTACTTAAATTGAAAATTATGTGCCATTTTGGAAAGGTCAGGGCCCTTAGACCATACTACTTTCAGGCTGTGTGAACGTAGAACCCTCTCCCAGCCCCCTCATGTTTCCTTACCTGTGAAATGGGATTGTTGTGACCCTTGTGCCTGGCACATACCAGGCGCATCTTAAACGTCTGTTTCTTTCCCAAACTGAATGCAACAGAACAAACAAGTTAGTTCACAGTCTTTCATTTCTTTGCTTGTTTAAGTTAATGCCTGTGGGTTTAAGGTTGTTCAAGGGGCAGCTTTCTTGGGCCTTTCTTCGTTCTAGCAAAAAGATTGCGGCTCTCCTTTATTTGCTTGTAACAATGCTTTTTGTATCTTGCAAATGAGTTTCAAAACCATCAAAAGCTGGATCTGGAAAGAATAGTTCAGTTTGATATGGTAGTGTACAGTTTGGCAAAATGTTCAATATTCGTTGTTGCTAATTCAGTGTTTTGCCAGGCCTGTTGATGCATGGTTTTATAACTAAAATTTAAAAGATTTGGACACAGTTTATAAGCATTACTCATTTTAAAAGGACTTAAGAGGATAAAGTCATTGTGGACTCAAGAAGAGAATATTAGTAATAGTCATTAGCTTTTTAAAATAAACTTACATCCAATATAAAGTACAGGACATGCAAACAAATATCTGGACCTGTATTAACTGATAGTTTTCTGGGATATGGTTAGAACCACAAAAATGCCTATTAGTATATAATTCTTGGCATCAGACTGCCAATTTGGATATAGCTCTTTAAATCTGGAGTGCTGTATCAACGACAGACTTTATTATAGTTTGGTCCAAAGCCCTTGAACTTTCCAGAATGGCACCAAAACAGATACTGTATTTTTCAGTTTGTACTGGTGGCACCCTTTGAATTTTATTTTTGGCTTTACACGTGGAGTTTGAAAGTTTTAAGACAACACTGAACAAGTCTGCAGTCCCTACCTGCGGGCTCTCCAGCAGAATGACAGGGCCTCCGAGAACCTAGATAGCATCCACAGTTGGTGCCCTTGTCACTTGTGTCTCAACGTGGTAGGAACTGTGTACTTACTTCTGGACCGTGTCTTCGTAGGTACTCATGAGCCCTGGGCTGCTACCACAGCACTAATCATACATAGGTCCACTCCGTTGCAGGACAGACTCATTTTGTACATTGATCAGAATTTGGTAGGACACTTCTGAAGAGTTGATGATGCCCTGGCTGAGAGCCCCTGTGATATACACTGGTCCCGTCCAGTCCAATTGTGAATTTTTAAGTGCTATATTTGGCAGACCTACATGAAGATCTTGTTACTTAGCCATTCCAAGACAGCCAGATTTCTGTTGTTACAGGATAGGCTGGAAAGTATAACACATGAGTCCAGCTTTGCCTTCTGGGGTTGACCACTCATAGACAGGGTCTCTTAACCAGCCCTTCTTCTGAAATATATGATGTTAGCTATTTAACCAAAGATACAGAAATCCAAGGTTTTGCTTGTTTGTTTATTTTTAAATATTTATTTGACAGACAGAGACAGCAAGAGGGAATACAAGCAGGGGGACAGTAAGAGGGAGAAGCAGGCTCCCCACTGAGTAGAGAGCTGATGCAGGGCTGCATCACAGGACCCTGGGATCATGACCCGAGCTGAAGGCAGATGCTTAATGACTGAGCCACCCAGGCGCCCCCAGAAATCCAAGGTTTTAATCTACTTGGAATTTATTGTTGATGGGAGGGCGCTGTGTCATCCACTGGTCAGGAGCCTGATTCTTGGAAATGAGCGAAGCAGGGGTGGTTTCCAACTAAGGTGCCTTGGGTAGAGTGTGTGACTTCTCTGTCAGGTTTTTACCTGAAGAATTGGGATGGTGATTCTCTTTTCCTCACAGGATCATTGTGCAAATGCAGTGTTGTAGGGAATGGACCGTGTAGTGAATGGACCATGTAGTGAACGGACACGCATAAGTGTCTGACACACAGTAAGGTCTCAGTACATATCCTCTCTCATTATTGATGTGTTCTCAGATGTGAGCTACATTAATTTTTCTGTTGTGGTTATCTGACACTCTTTGTGAAATAAATATTAAAGAAAATAAATTCCTTTTCTTATTGTTACTGAAATATATCTTGATTTTTATTAAATGATTTGGTATGATTGGGTTCCCTGTTATTTCCCACCGATATAGATTTCTGGCTTTCTGCCAAGTAATACACTACTGTGATTATTGTTATTTTATGTGTAATAACATATATTATCAGTCCTAACCAGAGTTCTAAAGATTTCAGCCCTGTACAGCAATGAAATGGGTTTTAAATAATGGTACCCGTGGCACTTACCAAACAAGGAAAAAAGTTTCCGCTTGAAAATAAGGCAAAGCAGCGACGCGGGTCCTGCCTCTGATGGATTCTTGTTGTGGAAGCTGAATTCCCTTTACTTATAATCAGAAATTATGCTCGAATTCGAACTTACCTCTCTTCGGCCTCCAGCCACCTCCTTGTATGAATGTATGATTTGACAAATGTCTTGCATACCTGGGGGGTTGTCATGTGGGTTCTAGCTCTCCGATTATTCATTCTTTATACACCCACTGAGTTAGCCTTAATCACTCTAAACTCAGTGAACATAAATGAAACCAGTATTGGTAACTGCAGAGGAATTTGCATTATTCACCAGCATTTTGGGGACGCAGGGTTTGCCAGAGCCGCGCGTGTGTTCGGCTGTAAGCGGTGCAGGTTGCGGGCATCTCGCTACAGGGATACTCGAGGTTCCAAAGGGGGTGCTGAGCAGGCCTGGGCTCCCGGCAGCCCGGGTAGCCCGGGTATTTCTTGGGACGTTAGGACTCACCAACGTTGAGAACCACTCGACGCTGCACCTCTAAACAGTCCCCATCTTGACCTAGAAGCTGGCCCCGGGTTGGTTTGGGACCGCGGCAGAGGGCCAGGGCCAGGGTGGGCCTGGCGATCGCCGGGAAGAGCGGGGCCGGCCGCTTGGCGGGCGCGGCACCGAGAGGGTTAAGGCGGCGGCGGGGGCGGGCCTCGCGGGCCGGACTCGGGGCCCTTTGTTAAC
>LNAC01000009.1:791915-853137 GCA_002007465.1 Ailurus styani | reverse complement strand
CGCCGCGGCCGGGACGGCGGAGTCGCCGGGCCCCCAGCCGCGGGGCTCTCCCCGAGAAAGTTTGAGAAAGCGAACTCTGCAGGCCCGAACGGCCTTGTGAGCCCACGCGGTGGAATTTCTACCGTTAATTGGGAATTATGTGTCAAAAAGGTCGACCCGTGTTTGTGAAACATGTGATTTTCATTAAGGACCGTGTACAAAGGAACACGGCTCTACCATTTATGGATACAGAATTTCAAGCGATCTTTCTACCCCACACCCCACGCTCACAACCCCCAACCCAGTGTTATCTGCAGACTATGAAGAGGTCTTAGGAAGTCTCCCTTTTTGGGTTGGGGGGAGGAAGCGAAATCACAGATTTTAGGAGGGCATTGTGAATGAGTCCAGAGTACTTGGCGGGGGAGGGGGAAACCTCATGTTAGGTTCGCTCCGTAAAGCGCAGAGCCAGGGCATCTTACTTTTGCCTTCTTTCCATTCCACTTTCCTTCTCTCGCCGCTATGTTCTTTCCTGTTGTCTTTCCTTTTCTGTGTCAGTAACAACGGGGGGTGGGGGGGAGTGAAGTGGGGATGGTGCGTGGTCTTTGTCGTTTTGTAGCTTCGAGTGGACGAAATTGATCTGACTTAGGGACCGGTCATCCCAGACGTAATCCTGCTGGCGTTTTTCTGTCCTTTTCACTTCCAACTTAAAATAGGAATAGAAACGTAAATCTCATTTTAGAACAAGTAGAATTTTTGCTAAAGTGCCATGAAGTTGTAATGTTTTACTTTTTAAAATGAAGGAGAAGTAAAGGAAGGCCTCATAAATGGTCTAATCTCCCTTTCTTACAACTTTTTTTTTTTTTTTTTTTTTTACACCCCACAACCCTCACCAGGCACTTTTTTTTTTCTTTTCTTTTTTACTTGAGGACCTGCCTTGGAGTCACATAAACAATTTAAACCTTAAGCACCAGTGAGGTAGGTGAAACCTCTTTGCCCTTGCTGCCACAGTATGTGTACCCCATCAGTCCCCTTCCCTGATTGGGAGTTTGGGCTTTGGAGCAGGCTGACAAAATCCAGCATTTGGAGGGAGGAGATGTTTTATTTGTCCCTAAAAGTTGGCATCCGAAGCAGCCAAAATCATCTTCAGTAATCCGTCACTTATTTTCCAAGTTGCTCAAAATTCTGAACACATTCTCATTTCCATCTGTATCGAGTTAGTGTTAGGCATTATCATCTCCATTTTGCAGATGGACGGCTTTGAGGCAGAGTAGAAGAACGGACTTGTAGCTGCAGAGCTGGAGGAAAGTTTAGGTCACAGCAGAGCTGTGATACTGTTTTGTTTTCTTGGGGTAAACTGGAGATTTAGTGTGTACCTGGCTGCTTTAATTATTGGGGTTTGGGGTGGTATCTAATTCTAAATGTCTTATTCCATCCTGTCTTGAAATAACGTAGCCTCCCAAGGCTCCAAAAATCCCAGCTGTTGTACCGCAGATTGCCTTGGTTTAAGGCTGCATCTAGGAAGGAATCACTATAGGAATACTCTCTCCTTCTTGAGTTTCCTTTACTTTGCTGGTGTATTTAATTGGAGAAAGTAAATGGAATTATTGTTTTTTAAGTGGAGAGAATTTAACAAACCTCAGTGATCGTTTCTTGAAGACTGGATGTGCTATTAGTCTCTTGGGAAGAACAGTTGCCAACATCTGGATAAGTAATCCACCCTTTCCGTTTTTTACTGACATCCTAAATCAATCAATCAGTGTTTATTGACACCCACTCAGGGCTGAGGCAGCTCAGGTCACAGAGAATTGAATATGGTCAAGTTTTCCATTCTGTCAAAGAGGGTTCAGCCATAAACGCAACTTGATCACGCATTTACTTGCTACCCAGGCCTAGCTGTCAAAGAAACAATTAAATGCTTATTGTATGCCCAGCTCTGTTTGGGTATTCTGTATGACTTAGCGTGCATGTTTCTCATGATGGCCCTGTGGTTATTTCCACTTTATAGATGAAGAAACTAAGGCACGGGAAGGTTAGGGAACTTGCCTGAGGTCACAGAGCTAGCCAGTGGTGGTGTCAGGATTTGAATCCATGCTGTCTGGCTCCAAAGAGCCCAGTGTTAGCTGTTCTGTGCTTTACTAACTGTGACTGTGACCTTAGTCACTCTCTCTGGATGATAAAGTAGTCTCTTCAAGAAACATTCCAATGCCTGATATAGGTTGTTCTTTCTTTTCTAGAAAATTAATACTGATAAAAACGATTATCTTTACCAGTAGAAGCAAAAATTTTAAATGTATTTTAAAATAGCTGTACATGATAAAAAATTCTAAAAGAGTATTTTATGAAAAGTAATCATGTCTCCTATCCAGTTTCCCTGTACCCAGAGGCAATCACTCAGAGTTTCTCGTGTATCCTTCTGGGAATATCCTATGCATATAATAAGTATTTATAGCATTTGAGTTTTGTGTTCCAACTCTGTGAAAATGTATGTTTATAGCAGCATCTTCCACCATGACCACATTTAGCTTTACAACCTTCGGTGTACTTCAAACACTGAAATTTCTGATTATTTCTTTCCCCTAGAGATGTGGAAGAAAACATGAACACTAGCCATTTGAATCTGCTTTTTTTCCGGTTTTCTTTGTTCATGTTTGTATTTGCATATGTTGTGCATGACTGTTGTACATGGATATGCTGGTTCTGTAATGTGGAATGAAAATTTAATGTCTTATGAAGTGAACTCTTCTTGAACTTTGTAAATTTATTTTAAAGGTCTGCTTTTAAATGCTTCTTTTCAGCAGCTAACTTTCTGACAAATGCTTTATGTGGTGCCAGCCACACAGATAGACTGTTAGAACTTCTGCTTCAGAGAGAAGCTCATGCTCCCTTTCTAAATACTCTCTCCCGAGGTCATCAAGGCTTCCCTTGTTTAGTAACAAAGAAAATGTGAGGCTTTTTCAGGAACCTGATAGAAAGCCAGCCAGTCCTCTCATCTGAGGTTACATTAAAGTTGTTGGGCACTTCTGATGTGACAGGCCTCGGCACTAAGCACTTCACACACAGCCTCACTTCGTTCTCACGCCAGCCCTACGAGGTTTCTAAAGGAGGAGAAGGGCCCCAGGTCACTTTGGTTGGAACTGCTTCTGAATTTGCAATCAGGAGATCCCAGTTTTTGTCTGACCTCTCAGCTTTTCTGCTTCCTTACTTACCTCTAACACAGAAAGAGCAAACATCCACTGGCCAGCTCACCTTAGAGGATCGTTTTGAGGATCTAAAACATGAGTCCAGTGAAAGTTTGAAACCAATAAAATGCTAAATATTTGTATTTATACTGACATGCAGTTCTTTTGAAATATCTCTGAGTCCAGATTGCTCTATGGTAAGGGCATTGCAGAAGTCCCGGTCTCATGTGGGGCACATGGATGCAGAGCCAGTGGCCTGGGCCTGGTTGCCAGCCGTGCTTGCCTGCTGATCTGAGACATGTCACTTTCTGAGCCTCGGTGTTCTCATTTCTAAATACAACTCATGGTAGTCCCTACCTTGTTGAGTTGGGAGATTTGCATGAGAGATTTCATCTAAATTGTTCAGCACAGAGCCTTGCGCAGAGCAAGATATTGTAGCACGTTAGCTATTACTTTAAACAAATATTTAGCAGTGTGCTGGCATTGCCAGTTTCTCCATTGGCCGAAGTCGTGATAGAAATGAGCTGAACCTACCCATGGTTTTTCTTGTTAACAAAACCGTTTGTTTCCAAGTTTGCTTTGATGCATAGAATTAATACTTCTTGTCATTGGTTTTAAGGAAGAGTATCTTCCCTTTCTCTAATCCTCTCTCTCTCTCTCTTTTTGTGTGTGTGTGTGTGTGTAAGTTTTATTTATTTACATAATGTTTACACCCAGCATGGGGCTTGAACTCACAGCCCTGAGATCAAGAGTCATACATGCTCTTCTGACTGAGCCGGCCAGGCTTGCCCCCCACCCCCCACCCCGGCCGATCCTTGTTTATGCCCATGGTGAGTGTTTTAATCGTGGAAGATGAAATCCCACTGGTTCCTGACTGGCATCTTATTCTCTCCAGAGGCAGTATTTCCGCAGCTCCAAATATGTGAAAACTGAACATCTCATACTACTCGTTACCTTGTTCTAAAATCATTATAATTTTGCCAGTGTAATCACTGATCTGAAATAGAAACAGGAAAAATTGTCTACGGATAAGCTTAAAAATATATACCAACATTGTACAACATGATGACTGTAGTGGACAGGACTGTATTGTATATTTGAAAGGTGCTAAGAGAGGAGATCTTAAAAGTTGTCATCATAAGGTAAAAATTCGCAGCTGTGGTGATGGATGTTCACTTACTGTGGTAACTGGTCATTTCACATTATTGACATGTATCAAGTCATTATGTTGTATACCTGACATTTACACAGTGTTTTATGTCAGTCATATCTCAATAAAACTGGAAAAGATGAAATAAAAAATATGTACAACAATGACTAAAGATCAAATGGCATATTGGAAGAATTTAACTTTACCTGTGTAATAGTGGATCGTAATTAAACACACTGAAAGATTTATAAAATAAACTCTTTTTTTTTTTTTTTTACTTTTTCAAATGGAAAATTCTAAGTCTATAAGAAAAGCAGATAGCCCATGGAACTCCTTGTACCCATACCCAGCTGTAACAATGACCAAATTATGCTCAATCTTAAATTGCCCTCTTAGTGCAACTGACAGAGCATCACTCTGGTAATCTGAATATCCTGAGTTCGAGCCTCAGGACAGATTAAGTCACTTCTCATAGTCAGCCAGGCCCAAAGTTACATTTGTTTAAAAAAAAAAAAAAAAAAAACGCAAAGCACATTATGGTCAATCTTGTTTTCTTGCCTAGTGAAGTTAAAGTTCCAAAGCTAATTACCAACATTTGAAAGGCTAACTTTGCTCTTAAATGATGAGAGTTGTTATTCTCTGAAGTTGGCTCTCAGATCCTTCTTTCTTAACGCACAGCATAGGTACTTTATTATACTGTCTGTGTTGGGTGGTGGTGACAGGGAAGACATACAGATGAAAGAGACAGAGAAACAGGTAGGAATTAAGGAGGAGAGGGAGGCAGAGAAAGGCTGAGACTAGAAAGAGAGAACACAGATGAGAAGGGATGTGGGGGACAGGGACCGAGGGAGGAAGACCGGAGGTTGGCAGAGGAAGAGACCCAGAGGGGAGAAAGGAAGAAAGCCATGTCCTGAGAGAGAAAGAAGTATGAGAGACTGCGTGGTAGCCACGCAGACTCGTGGACGGACTGGGGCACCGGAAGCTGGGGGAAAGGGAGAGGAGTAACCTCACCTCTGCTTCTGTCCACCTGGCCTCTCCAACAGTCATGAGAGGGTCTGCTTAGTAGGCTCCTGGGGGTTCAGTGCAGATGCAGTGCTTGGCACAGTCCTAGCCCTCAGTAAGCCACCCATCAGTACCAGTTATTACTCTTTCATGCTTGGTTGCATAAACTTGAATGTCATTGCTCTTAAATTCTCTTTAAAGACCTAATCCTTATCAATCTTACCAGTCCTCAAATGTCACTAGTAGCACTGTACATTGCATATCTTTTTTCTTTAAGATTTTATTTTTATTATTTATTTGTCAGAGACAGCACGAGCAGGCAGAGTGGCAGGCAGAGGCAGAGGGAGAACCAGGCTCCCTGTCGAGCAAGGAGCCCAATGCAGAACTAGATCCCAGGACCCTGCTATCATGACCTGAGCCGAAGGCAGCTGCTTAACCAACTGAACCACCCAGGCATCCCTGTACATTGCATATCTTAAAATTGCAATTTTAAAGGTGGGCCATGGATAGAATTAGCCATTGGTTTTTGGAACTCACATACCTCGTTTTGGTCACCTTCACTCACTGAGATTAGCAATAGGAATAATCATGGCTAACGAGACATTCTGGGCATATTACCTGCTACTGGGTAGCCCCTTTCAGGGAGAATAGGAAATGTGAAACGAGTGCTTTCAAACCATCCCAGGCCTGGCAGGCAGAGGGGGAGGCTTTCAGTCTCCTGCAAATGGCCTGTAACAGAATAACAATGCTTCTATGGTTAGCGGGCTCACTGCAGACAGTTTGAATCTGGGCCAGTGCAGGGATTCGGGGAGCCATTCCTCCCCCGCAGACAGAATGTGCGTGGAGATGCTGCCTGCCTGTTCCGGGACTCTAACAATTCCTGTTTCTTTTGAGCACAGAGAAACGGACTTTTATGTTGCACCTTGTTTTAGGATCTTGACCATGGTTTACATTCCATTTTTAAAAATTACTGCATTTCCGAGATCTTTATAAAAGCTTCCCTGCTGAAGCGCCTTTTCTTTGTCTCCTGCTGTCTTTCTGCTGTTCTTACGGCAGGTTAACAGATAATTAAGGTGCACTCTTCCGTCATACTTAATATTTTACCTCGTTGCTGAGGACAAATGCAGGGCGTTCTACGCAGCCGGGGCCTGTAAGAAACGCCCACCGGTGCCGTGTGTGCTGCTTTGCACGAGGCAGGAACGCCGCACTCTGCCCGGAGGCCACGTTACTGTGGGACGATAATAAAGGAGGAAGTACTTGCCCTGTAGTGCAGGGCCCTGAGATCAGGTACCACACTTGACATTGGTGCAGAAATTCTCTGCATGCAGTGTGCGTGGAGTCCTGACAGCCCCGCTCGGTAGATACCATTGTTGCCCAATTTGCAACGGGGAGACTGAGGCCGCTGATGTAATGACTCCAAGACATGGTGGGCTGAGATATAAACAAGGCTTGTCCACCCTGGAGCCCAGGTTTACGGATTCCTTACCGATGAGGTGAAGGGGCACTTATCCACTGGGGGCGAGGCGGTAGGGAGGAGGAAGGAGCGGTCAGGCTCAGTAGAGGTAGGTGAGGTAGGAGGCTGGGGAGTCCGCTGGGAAGGCACTCCAGGGAGAGGAAATGGCACTTGTCAGCGTGCACACAAGATGAGGCAGCCACAGGGTTTGTGTGGGGGAAGCCGCCAGAGGTATGGGGAGCTAGGGGTTGTGGGAGAAGCCTGCTTCAGGAGCTCGGACTTCTGCAGCGGTGGGAGTAAGGACAACCCCAGCCGTCTTTTGAGCGGTGTCTTCCATGTACTCTGCAGACTACCCAGGACCCTGTAAGGCACTTGACCTCTCTGTTCTTTGTGTTGCCACAGGCGACCCTGCTGGTCAGTAGTGGCCTCCCAGTGACAGGCCGAGCCGTCCTGGGCTTCCTCTTCTGCTTGTACCGGCAGCCTTCTCCATGGGATTTTAACAGGAGAGCCACTTGGTCAGGCTTGCATTTTAGAAAGACCGCTCTGGTGGCAGGGTGGAGGCGGAATGGAGCAGGGCAGGGTCAAGGAGGGGGAGTCTGGGGTGTGGTGGGCAGGGATGGAATGGGACAGACCAGGGAGATTTAGCAGGAAAAGTGGCCACAGCGTGGGTGTAAACTGAGGTGGGAGTTGGGGAGGGGTGAGCGTCGTGTTCAGAGTGGTTTGGGGATGGTGGGTGTTCTTTTATTTGGGTCTTTATTATGCTCCATCTCCAGGAACTGTAGGCTTCTTTGACTGAACAGTCTTAGAAGGAGATAGAGAATTTTTTTTTTTAACTTTCTGATAGAAGGAGTAGACTGTGTACCTTTCAGAAAGGTTTAATACTTGGACTGCTGATACAGACAGAAGTCAGCATGGAGAATTCTGTTTTCTAAACTTGACTGGCTAGGAACATCATAATGTAAACAGATTCCGGGGGAAATATTTAAACCTTGGGCTAATTTAAATAACTTTATTTTTTACTCTTTATTTTTTAAAGGAGGTTTCTCTGGAAACCTATTTAACTTACTGCTTATAATGCCCATAAGTGGGAAGTGTGATAAAACTGCATTTATTTAAAAAGAAAGTTGCATAATTTGGACTTCTCACTAATTTACAGCAGCCTCTTTTCTAGGCCCCTTTCCCTGTCCGATTACTGGGGTTTCTACTGAACCACATCTGTGGTGTAGGACTTGTTAACCTGGAAGGCTCTTGGGGATAGAACTCAGGGGTCCATGTCCTTGGATGGGGAAATAGTAAAACTTTATTTCACCAACCTCTAATTGAAAATCAGTGTTTCATTCTTTTAAGAATGTAGGTAACAAAGCACAGTAATATTAGAGGTACTTAAGACTTTGTCACCGGTAGAAATCAGATATTTTTGATGTCATGTAACAGTTGTGATTGTTGCTTACACATATCACTACTTTGAAATGACAGTAGTTACTCCTGGATCTTGTTATTTAATGTGTTAATAAAGAATCTTTGCATATATTTAGGGCGCCTGGGTGGCTCAGTCAGCCCTGGCTCAGGTCATGATCCCAGGGTCCTGGGATCAAGCCCCCGCATCACGCTCCCTGCTCAGCTGGACGCCTGCTTCTCCCTCTCCCACTCCCCCTGCTTGTGTTCCCTCTCTTGCTGTGTGTGTGTCTCTCTCCCAAATAAATAAATAAAATCTTTTTTAAAAAGGCATATATTTAATGCATTAACATTAATAAAGAAGCACTGTATCACAAATTAATTTTTTAAAAAGGTTTTGAGGACTGTTGCAGTACAGTTGTTCTCCTTGGCAGTCCTCTGTATTCTCTGCACTTGCAGACTTCTGAGGCATACCCAGACCTCACCAGAGGGGCCACAGCACAGATGTACCCTCCCTTAGTACCCTCAGGGTGCCAGCTAGCCTTGGATCCCTGTCATAGTCCTGCTTTCCTTGCTAAGGATCTTGTTCAGGATCCACATCCTTCCTGATGCCAGTGAGCTGGTCCCTTCACAACTGGCCCTCAGTGTCTGTGTTCACCGATTAATCCACAGGGCGCTGCCTGTTTTCTATTTGACTTTCGCTGTTGAGGCCTGTTCTTCTCATGAGCTGTGTTCTTCGCACAAGGAGCAGAGGCCACGTGGTGACTCTTCGTATCATCACCACCTTGCCTACCCCTGCTCCCCAGCAGGTAGCGCAGTGTTTGCGGTGCTGGGAAGATTTGTGGAGTGTAAAGTTAAGGCCAAGGCTGTATTCAGCTAAGCTTGTTTTTTAAATAATTTTAACCACTCTGGGTAAGGGTGTAAATTACAAAATAAAGGACCATGTAGAATGTAGATAAAATGACTTTCATCAAGTTCAGATGGTGGGAAATAATACTTTTCCTCTAAGCTCATATCATAAGACGTCGTATGAGACTGTTGTATACTGACTTGAGAATAGTCTGAGCATGATCTCATCAGTTGGAACCGAGTCTGAAATAAAACATGAAGCCTTCCCTCTGTTTTGAGGGATGTGTTTTAGAGATTTCTGAATTACAGAGATTCCTTGAACTGGAGGGTAAGAGTGAAAGGCCCACAGAGGAAATAAGAATAAAGCAACAGGGGTTTGAATAATTGAAACCGAGCTAAAGTAAGGGGAACGTTTATCATACCCGAAGCGCCCTGCCCTCTCCCCTGCCCCACCCTGCAGGGCCGAGGCACTGTGTGGGCTGCTCGGTACTAGGAGGGGAGAGGGGGCAGGAGCACCTACGGGAAGGTGGGAAGCTTCCCAGGGCTGGTTTTCCCGGAGGTGAAATCTCCCCTCCCCTCGCAACTGGGAAGCAGCCACAAGGGGCCTGGAGTCCACAAACATCTTACCTCTCTTCCTGTTGGCCCGCGGACGGGCTTCAGGGGCAGCCCCTGGAAATCTAGACCAGATAGGCTGCATTGGAGAATCTTGAACGTTTCTGATCAGTGACACACAACTTTAATTTAAGAAAAGATTATTTTCATATACAACTATCTTTAAATTGTACTTTAAAGACCCAGGCCATTTTTTAGAAGACCGTTGAAGTTAAGTTAAACACACACAGTCCCAGTGAATTTTGTGGCTTTCGTTTCACTGCATTTTTAAACAGTTTAATATTCTCATGGTTAAAGCTGTAGCTTTTTGGAGGCTTTTTTATTTTATTTTATTTTTTAGATTTTATTTATTTGAGAGGGAAAGGGAGAAGCAGACTCCCTCCTGAGCAGAGAGCCCAACATGGGGCTGATGATCCTGACCCGAGCCTAAGGCAGATGCTTAACCTGCTGAGCCACCCAGGCGTCCCTGGAGGCTTTTTTTTTTTTTTTAAAGCTAACACCATTTTTGGTGCTCAACTGGCTAATTAATAATGATTTTGCCTGAGTTTTATGGGTGAGTGGAAGCCTTTTGATGAACAGTATGGTAAAATAATAAAAGGGTCTTAATTAAAAGGGGTGAGAGGCACTTTTGAAGATATGAATCTTAAATAAGATTTAAAATATGACTCAGGAACGATGAGGCAGAAAATGTTCACTAAAAAAAGTAAGAATAATAGCAGATGCTCAGATTTCTCTCCCAAGACTTAACAATAACCAAAAGGCCCACTGGAAGAACAGAAGAGGGAAGCTGTTCTGGGGCATCTCTTTTGAATGAAGCCTCGGGGCTTTTTCAGGGGTCTAACTTCCTGACCTCAGGCCTGGCAGAAAGTCCCTGCGTGAAGCCAGGAAGGCTAAAGAGCATTCTGCAGTGTTGGCCTTGTAAGCTGTGATCATTTTTAAGGTTGACGAGCGTAGTTCAATATGAAATGAAGCAAGGAACTTGGCATTTATACGTTGTGAGTCAATTTTGACATCAGCCTGGATTGGGACTTGACTGGAAGGTTTTGGTGTTGGGCTGTGGCTACACTTCAGCATCTTGATCCAGAGGCATGCATGAGCAATACTTCCCTTTGGGCTTTAGCCATTAATTTGTGGAATGGAGCAAGAACTGGAGAGGAAAATCGAGAGACTGCCTTGGATTTCCTGACGTCCTGTTGAATCAAAAAGCAGTGGGAGGCCCTTTCCTTCCTGACAGAGGGCTCATCCCTTCTCATGAAATTCCCAGCAGCGGCCTCCATGTCAGGGACAGTCCCTCCTCATCCCAGACTTCTAATCCGCAGGCACCCCTGGGCGAGTATCGGCCTTCTGCCTAGTCCAGGTGTTTTCCAGGCCACTTCCCCTGATTATGTAACTTTGATCAAATCCAGATGCTGCAGAATGGTTGATAGAAGAGGTCCAATGGCACTGGAGAAGAAAAGCATTTCTGTAGTCATGACTTTGGTCTGATTTCCTGTGTGGGCCGGGCCTGCCAGGGTCGTGTGCTCCTGGCCACGGGGTCGGGGCTCCAGAGGGAAGCGCGCACATGTCTTTTCAGGACAGCTCGAGGAGATGCCTACTCCCCCAGGGTTCTTTTCACGTTAGATTGTCAATTAGGGAAGTGTCAGCTGGCTCTTATTTGTGATGGCGGTTTCTCTATTTTGGTAATTGTTTTCTGAATTATAAAAACAATCCCCATTTATTGTGAGAAATAGGCCATAATATAGAAGAGAATAAAGGAAATTTTAAATGTTTGTAATCCCACCACCCCGTGTTAACTGCTCTTAATGGCACTGTTCACACACCACCCTGTGTTAGTAACTGCTGTGCACATTTTGGTGAGGTTCCTTCTGTACTTTTTTCAGGTTTTTTTTTGTTTTGGTTTGGTTTTTTACAAAACTGGGATCATCCTGTCTATAATAGGTTGTAATATAAGCACTTAAACAATGCATTATTATGTGTACATTCCCAAGCAAATAGTTGTTTTTTCTAAAAATATTTTGAATGACTTTATGGATATATTCTTTTTTTTTTTAAAGATTTTATTTATTTATTTGACACAGAGAGAGAGATTACAAGAAGGCTGAGAGGCAGGCAGAGAGAGAGGAGGAAGCAAGCTCCCCACCGAGCAGGGGGCCCGATGCGGGCCTTGATCCCAGGACCCTGAGATCATGACCTGACCCCAAGGCAGAGGCTTTAACCCACTGAGCCACCCAGGCGCCCTGGGTATATTCTATATTACGGATAGACCACAAGCTGACTTATCTGCTGTTGATATTTTGTACTTTTCTTTTTCTGTGCTACTTAAAAATAAGTATATAGAAATAATTGTGTGGATTTCAGGATAATTCCTAGAGGTGAATCAAATGTTATGGAATTATTTATTATTATAAAAATTCGGTTCGTATTTCCAATTGCCCTCCTGAAGTGATACAGCAATTTCTACCAGAATCACTGCCGTCGTATGAGAGTTATGTTTCACTCAAGTTTTAAACTGACTTAGCCTCAAGAAAATGTACCTACAAATTTGATGAAGAATTTGCATTTCTTTGGTTACTAGCCAGGGCTAACATGCTTTCCAAGTTCCATGATAATTTAAATTTTCTGTGAATTGCTTATTCATGGTTTTGGTTCATTTTTCCATAGTGGAGGGATTTATCTTTTTCTGTTGATAAGCAAGAGTTCTTTTATATTAAGAATCGGTAGGCGCTAATGGTGTCACTTAACATAATGACAATAGAAGTCTTTTTTTAAATTTTTATTTATTTATTTGGAGAGAGGGAGAGGGAGAGAGAGCATGAGAGAGGAGAAGGTCAGAGGCAGAAGCAGACTCCCCATGGAGCTGGGAGCCCGATGCAGGACTCGATCCCAGGACTCCAGGATCACGACCCGAGCCAAAGACAGTCGCTTAACCAACTGAGCCACCCAGGCACCCGACAATAGAAGTCTTTTGACCCGCTTCCGCTTAACCAACGTATTAGGTTGGCCAGCATGCTCCACTTCCTGTAAAACCTGCCTCCCTGGTGCCCAGGGCCCACCACCGTCCTCTGCCACTCACTGCTCCGGCCACTCCAAGGGTCAGTTACATTTCTTTCCAGATCTTCAGATACACTTGTTGTTTTATTTACCTGGTTAATACGAAACCGGTGAAATGCAGGTGTAAAAAGAGAATTGTTTCCATGATATCAGATGGATGCCTTAGACAGGCAGGTGACTTTAACATTGCTGCTGGACCGGGTGTGAGTGGGCCAGTGTGGTGGAAGGGTGTGGAAGGGACTGTGCTGGGGTTACAGAACTTAAAAATCCAAGTCCTCCCTTGCTTGGCCTGCAGGAAACTGAAGCTGGAAGCCAGATGATGGGGACAAGCTCCAACACTCAACACATATCCACCCCCAAAAGTGAAGGCCTTGACCCTGCAGTCAAGGCCAGCAAACCAGCACACATTCAGGTGGGGATGGTAGAGCACACATTTTAATTAAAAAAATAGTTCTCTGACTTCACTGGCTTTATTTGATTAACTGATCAATCCCTGATCATGATGGAGCTAGATGTATTTTTAGATCCCATGTAAAATACTCGGAAGAATGGGGCCTGGCCCGTCTCTAAGGCTTTTCTTCACTCTAGGAGGTGGCAGTGTTACAGACCCCCTTCCTTGAACTTCTCTTTGCCCTTATGATTCATACAATGAGATTACCAAACATAGTAGTGACATAATTTGGGATTTACTCTTTTATGCTCTTTTAGCAAAAACAATTCCTAAAGGTTTACTTCAGTCAGGAGTATAAAAGCTAGAATTGAAAGACCCTTGTTAGGGCACCTGGGTGGCTCAGTGGGTTAAGCATCTGCCTTTGGCTCAGGTCATGATCTCAGGGTCCTGGGATCCAGCCCCGTGTTGGGCTCCCTGCTCAGTGGAGGGCCTGCTTTTCTCTCTCTGCTGTTCTGCGCGACCCCCCGCCCCTCCCCCCGCCCCGCTCGTGTTCTCTCGTGCTCTATCTCAAATAAATAAAGAAAATCTTAAAAAAAAAAAAAGGACCCTCGTTATTTATGTTGTATTAGTTTTTTCTGAAGAGATATTTTAAAGAATGCTGATTTCTGAAAGTTCTCCAGTTGTGTTTCTGGAAGGTTAGCCTCATTCCTCAGATGTCTTAGGTGTCTCCAGTGGTTTGTTTTGTTTTGTTCTGTTTTTTGGGGGAAGTGAATACTGTAGAATCAGGCCCATCCCTGAGATGGGTGTTATTGCCCAAGGAAAGATGCTTGGAGGGTCTCTAAATCCATAAAGAGGGAAAATTTAAATTATTTTTAAACTTTTCATTTTTTTAAAAAGATTTATTCTTTTATTTTAGAGAGAGAGATTGAGTGCACCTGGGGAGGGGTAATGGGAGAGGGAGAGAGAGAATTTCAAGCAGACTCCCTGCTACATGCAGAGCCTGATGCAGGGCTTGATCCCACAATGCTGAGAACATGACCTGAGCTGAAACCAAGTTGGACACTCAACCGAGTCACCTAGGTGCCCCTAAATAAGTTTCTTAGCATTTGGGAAGATTAGAATTTTCCCCTTTCCTCCTTTTATAAATAAAGTTTGATCTCTTATTGTAGTTTCCTTAAATGAGTATTCAGATTTCAATCCATAATATCCTATGACTGTTAAGACCTACTTATCACTTCCTAAGACTCTGTCTTGGGGTACCTGGGTGATTTATTCGGTTGAGTGGCCCACTCTTGATTGTGGCTCAGGTCATGATCTTGGTCATGCTCTGTCAGCATGGAGTCTGCTTGTCCCTCTCCCTCTGCTCCTCCCTCCGCTCCTGTGCACCTGCTCGCTCGATGTCTCAAATAAATCAATAAAATCTTAAAAAAAAAAGAAAAGACCTACTTGGAGTACATTTGCTGGCTGAAAAAAACTCGCATGTATATCGCAGAAATTCTAGTGATGTTGAGCATAGTTCAAGGAAAAAAAAGGAAGAAGAAACTTCAGGAAAAAATAATGAACTATTTGACCCTATAGTGAACTATAACCACATGTTCTTAATATAAGAAATGTTGATTGATGTTCAGCTTTTACCATCTACCTGTATGCGAAACATGACGGACTTTATTATTACAGAGTGGAAGGAACTTACTAGTTTTCACAAAGTGAAAGACATGTAAAGAAGGCCATATTTGAGAGTGGCAAGAGAGCTGGAAGGAAGGGTAGGATGATAATAGTCTTATCTTGGGAAGTAAATAGCTGAGAGGCCCTGTCCATAGCTGGAGAACCAGAAATAAAGTTTGTGCAAGTCTGTTAGTGAAAATGCAAAGGTAACTGGTAGAGGTTGGCACCGGAGCTGTGGGGGCAGAGGCGCAGGGGTGAAGCAATCCAGAGATGGGGGGGGTCACCCAATCCAGAGATGGGGGGGGTCACCCAAAGCACAGCTGTTGGGCTCTGGATGTAGAGGAGATTGGGGTAAAAGGGGTTTGTCCTTCATTATAAGCCCTTCTGTCCTATTTGATTTTTAAACTATGTGCACATAATAACTTTGACATGTTTTCAACTGTTTTAAAGAAGCTTTTGTTCTCTGTTATATGTAAGCAATGGCAAAGACGTATGAGGATGGGCTATTTCCAGTTTTAATTGAGTTCATTTTGAATTAATGAATTTAAAAAGCTGAAACTATTTGGGAACAGTGATTGCCACCTTGGAATGAAAATACTTAATATTTTTCACAAGATTTGGGAAAGGAGGAGTTCATTTTTATTTTACCCTTTTCTTATTATTACATGTAGATGTTGAGAAATGAAATAAATTCGAAATGTATAATGATGGAAACAGACTTTTTTTGCTTCTGAGAATAAAACTAATTTTTTCCCAAATTCTTCCTGTTTCTTCTGTTTCCCCTTTGTTTTCCAGAAGCCCTTCAGAGGCCAGTAGCATCTGACTTTGAGCCCCAAGGTCTCAGCGAAGCAGCTCGTTGGAACTCCAAGGAAAACCTTCTCGCCGGCCCCAGTGAAAATGACCCCAACCTTTTCGTTGCACTGTATGATTTTGTGGCCAGTGGGGACAACACCCTAAGTATAACTAAAGGTAATAAAAGAGCTGTGGACCGCTGCTGGTGCTTGCAGGAGACAGAAATCAGGGGAAGCTGTGGCTTGACTAGCTACCCCTTTGCCTAGTGAATGAGCAGCTTTAAAGTTTGGAATGCAGAGACATAAAAAAAAAACAAAACAAAAAAACAAGAAACACCCAGCGTCTTTAGAAGAGAGCCACTTTTCCTGAAGGAGAAGAGTTCCTGTACAGTAGTCTTGGGAAAAACAGAGCATCATAGTGAAAAGAACGCCTGGACCAAACACTAAAAGTGCCCCCCCCTTTTTTTTTAGAAAAAATATTTTTTCGCTAAGAAACTTCATTATGTTCAGAACAGAACACTTGAATAAACATAATAGATGTATGAAAACTGAGGCTGTGTATTTATATTCAGTACAAACAGGAAGCTTCATATATAAACGTGTACTCTTCTGTACACTTACAAATGCATGTATTTATGTGGATTGGTTAAAGGGAAGTAGGTATTTAGGAATTTGGAGATTTTTAGTAATCCTGTAAGAATAAATGGGAATGAATGAAGCCAGCCTTTAAAGCTGATGTCTGATGTGATTCTCTTCTTCTAAGGTGAAAAGCTCCGGGTTTTAGGCTACAATCACAATGGGGAGTGGTGTGAAGCCCAGACCAAAAATGGCCAAGGGTGGGTCCCCAGCAACTACATCACACCAGTCAACAGTCTGGAGAAACATTCCTGGTACCACGGGCCTGTGTCCCGCAACGCAGCTGAATACCTGCTGAGCAGTGGGATCAACGGCAGCTTCTTGGTCCGGGAGAGTGAGAGCAGCCCTGGCCAGAGGTCCATCTCGCTGAGATACGAAGGGAGGGTGTACCACTACAGAATCAACACTGCTTCCGATGGCAAGGTAGGGGACCCTAGTCGGGCGAGCTGCTGGGCTGGGGGTGTTCACTTTTGCCCAGGAGGACCCCAAGCTCCGGCCTCTGGGGTTGAGAAGTTATCACAACAAATCTCAACCGGGAAGATGCTTGAAGGAAACATCTTCAAGTAAACCGCAGGCGTCACTCCATTAGCCTGGGAAAGACACTCTGTTGCGGGCCGATCACGTGATGTCACGAGTCCAGGGCCCTGTGTGGCTGTCTGCGTGTCCTGCTGCAGTTCTGTTGTTAGCCGTTTCATAAGACGGGGATACCTGCTAGGTATGGGACGTACTTCTTACAGTAAGATTCTTCCTTTTTAAAAAAGTCACTTATTGTGATAGGAATTCATCTTCAATGCAATAATAATAAAATTGCAATAATAGATGGATATTTTTAAAGTAAAAGACCACCTTGTGATAGTACTTCCCCAAAATAAGTCTGGTACATGGTGTTCTTCCTGTAAATAAAGCCACATCTGTGTGTGTGCCTGTGTGCATTTGTGTACATACATACACACAGTCTTTAAACACAAGTGAGATCACATTGTACCAGTAGACTTCCAAGCCCAAACTGTAGTTTTGTAAAAGAGTTAAATATACAGTTTTATGATCTTTATATGAACAGTGCTCAAGAGTCCATGAAGGGAAGGGAGTGAGGGATTAACATTTTTCAGGTTCCTCCTGGTGGCTGGCACATTTTTCAGGCATCCTCTCATTCCAACCTCACTTCGGTCCTCAGGGCACAGGTCACTGTGATCTGAATTTTTGCATTAAGGAATTGGGGACTTAAAAGGGAGGAGGTTTCTTGCCCAGGATTTCCTAATATGCGACCATGGGAGCTAGGCTTGGGTCCCGCTGCCCACCCTGCCATATCGCCCCATCGTCCAGGGTGGAGACGGGTGGATTGTTGGGCAGCATCTAGATGATGGATGTATTTTTTAATTAATACGTAATGTGTGCACATGGTTAAAAAAAAAAAAAAAGAAGGAAGAATGAAATAGATTACAGTGAGGACTCTGTCTCCTCTAATTCTGTTCCCCTGCCCAGAGGCAACCCCTGTGACCAGTTTCTTTCAGAGTTTCCAGTATATACATATACATGTATGCTTATATATATATTTATTACATATTTTATATTATATTTATATTATATATTTTTCTTTCTTTTTCTTTTTTTTCCTCTACTTATCAAAGAGAGCAAGAGGGCGTACAAGCAGGGAGAGCTGCAGGCAGAGCAGGCAGAGGGAGAAGCAGGCTCCCCACCAAGCAAGGAGCACGATGCAGGACCCGCTCCCAGGATCACAGCCTGAGCTTAAGGCAGATGCTTAACCAGCTGAGCCATCCAGGCATCTCTATACTTATATTTTTTTAAAAAACACAAGTGATGCAGACTCCACACTGTTCTGCATCTTGCTTTTCCCACCTAATAAAACTTTTTGACGATTACTTTACGGTAGCCCATTTAGAGCCGCCTCGCTCTTATTAATGCCTGCCTCGTGTGGATGGACTGTCATTTATTTAAGCAGTCCCCTGCAGGTTGACTTTTAGGTTGTTTCCAGTCTTTGGCTGTTACCAAGAACGCTCCTCTGAGGTGGCTTTCAAACCATTAAAAAAAATAATCTCGGTGTACTGTATAAAAGCATTTACATCAGCACCCAGTCCTCACACTAGCAACAAAAGGTTCTGGAAGCCCTACTTACCCTCACTGTATGTAATGCACTCTGATACTTTGTATTCCATTCTGTTCTGTTTCGTTTTTTTAAAAAAGTTTTGGTCAGAATCCACTAAATTTATTTCTCTAGATACAGGTACATGTACACATTTCAGAGACATATGTACATATGTACAAATTTCCATTATGCTGAATGTACATGTGTCATGTTTTGGGGGATCCCTGTGCCATTTCCTAAATTTATCTCTTCCTGCATATTTGAAATGTGCCAAATTTACATATGGTGGGTCCTGTACATGTGGGTCATGACCTGCACTTGGAACGTATTGTACACCCTTTGTGTACAGTGTAAGTGTGTGCAAGGTCAGTTGCTCGAACTGATTAAAGGTTACGCACATTTAAAATTTGTATAGCTGCCGTCAGATTACCTATAGAAATTGTGCAGATGTGTGTGCTCGCCCTGTTGCTGGTGAGAAATGGAGCTTCCAGGAGAAACGGGAGCACGTCTTCCCCCCACTTCAACAGTGCTGTCAGGCTTGTGAAAACATCTGTCACTGATGAGGAGAGATGGTCTCTCGTTATGTTTATGTACGTGCGCATTGTGTTTCGAGGGGTCCCTGTGCCATTTACTAAGTTATATTTTCCTGCATATCTAAATATAGCAAATGTACATATGCCCTTAGCTCTGTTGATCTACTCTGTTCTTTTCTGATATCAGACCGTTAATTGTTACAGCTGTGTACGTTCTAATGTGTGGTAGGCCTATAGTCCCCCCTCGCAGTCCTCTTAACATTTTCATGGCTATCCTCAAACATTCATTTATACCACACAAGTGCACATGTATTTCTCTTTTTAATGTTCTTCTCTTGTTTTTTCCGCATGTCTCAAAGTCTTCTGGCCAAAGTCCTTATTGCTAATATCTGGTGCTTTCCGTGATGGCAGAGGTCTTTGTACCGTACCAACATGGCTGCTTGCTGGTGCATGACTAGAGATCAGCCTCACCAGCTTGCCTTTCGGGTCCTTGTTCTTCTCCCAGATGTGGAGCTAGGTCGTTCCATTCTGCAGGATGTACTCTGGGTGTGTGTGTGGGGGAGAGGCCTTTGAAACGTTGCCTTCAGCCCACAAGGGTTCCTCTCTCGTGAATTAGAGCACCAGAGCACACCGCCCGTGAGGGAGGTGATTTCCTGGAGCTGACAGCTTGCTTCCCATCTGTGCTGTTTATCCAAGGTAGGCCGTGCTGCACCACGGTAATCAGTTGAGGTTTGTACTGAACAGGGTAATGGTTTCTTTTCCCTGGAGTTGTTTAACCAGCATCTTAGGAACAGATTTAGGCAGTTATGATCTAGTTTGACAACTCATTAGCCGGGGGTTGGTCCAAAATACCGTTCAGAGGGAGAGAGCAAGGCCTGCATGTGGGATGCATGATTCACAGAATTTGAGAAAAGCTGGTATGTGCCAGGGGAGCACAGGGAACCCATTTGATCCGGCAGTATCCACCACTGGGCAACTCATCCGAGTGTCCTAGGCCTCCTGCTTTCTCCCCTCCCGCCCTCCCCGGCAGAGACTCTCCCTTCCGCTGTCCGAGCACCTGGAGACGTCTCAGCCCACGGGGTTATCAGTTCCGCCATCCGCAGAGGCGCCTCTCTGTGAGGGCTGCACTCGAGGGGCTGTGTTGGGTGGGATCGTATTCCTGGAACGAGTGGAGCAGTATCAGAGGTACTGGGGGAGGGATTACAGCAACGCATGAGACAGTGCGGCTCGGCACGAGAAAAGCTCACATAGCAGAGCTTTGATGCAATCCTTTTTGGATTTCTAAGGGGAAAATTTAAGGTTGGTAGGAGGGACAGGCTGATGTTCCATAAGCTTAATGCTTATTTTCAAATCGCTAATCTTCAGAAAACAACTGAATTTAGAAGATTCTTCTCTAAGGCCCCGAAAGATTTCTTCTGCCTCCACCCTCTTGGCCCTGATTTACCTCTGTTGCCCGGTTCCTGAGCTTTCCGCAGCCATAGCGGCCGGTCAGCCAGCCCAGGGCTGGGGGAGCGTGAGCCGGACTCTCGCAGGGGCTGTACCAAACTGAGCCGTTCAGAGCTTGCTGCTCCAGGGAGTCTCCGTAGTCTGGAAAACCTCCCCCGTCCCCTGGGACGTGATTGTCGTTCTCAGTGCGTTCTCCAAGTTCACAGTCTTCTGCCAGCGCAGTGGAATTAAAGGCTGGTTTTTCTCCACCACCCGCTGCCTGAATCATTTTTAGTTCTTCTGGTTATTTGTGTCTACACTTTATTTACTTTTGTGGGAGGCCACTGTCAAGTTCCACAATTTCTTACAGCCCGTGATAGAGTCTTTGCTTTTCTTCAAAGAGGTTCCCAGGTGCCATTTATTTTCACGGTCTGCTGAAGTGACAGGTTCGGGTTGACAGGAGTGGAATTTGGGCTCAAGCTTTAGCAGAGGTGGCAGGATAGGCCAACTGTATAACCTCTTGAATTTTTAAGATTTACCCACCTTGACAGTGGCTTGGCAGGTGCAGGCATCCCAATGAAAAGCCTGCTAAAATGTGGCCGACCTTCCCTTGTCCAGGAGACGTTGAGCATTATAAAGTACTGCTTAATTATTAAGTCCTGCCCTCCTGCTGGAATGTGGGACACTTCAGGGTAATGTTGCCTCCTGGCCCAGCAGCCTGTGACCAGTAGTACCTCCAGGGTGGGACCCCGGGGTCTGAGGCAGCTAAAGGGGGCACCGGTCTGAGCACTGATAAGCCGGTAAGTCTGGCTGTCAGGAGGAAAGCTGTTTCTGCTGAGTTTCTTTGACAAGTCCTATCTTTAGGGTTCGTGCATGATCAGGAGGAGGCCCAGTCCTGGCTGAGCACCCAGAGTGTTTATATAACCAGGTGCATAGCATACTGACATGCCATTCATAATGCTAATTTCACTTTCTTCTCTGAACATGCCAGGAATTCCTGATGCAGATTACCCAGTTCACCAGGAAGGTGCTCAAAACTTAGAACTAATCAGAAGGAAGCCAGCAGTCTTGACTGTTAGAAGGTGGCTGCGCGGTGCATTGAGATGGGAGAGTAGTTTTAATATTTGATAAGTGTTGGGATGTAAATTTTATGTTGAAAGATGAACTAAGTCACAGGGTCTATAAATTTAATTATTGAGAAGGATAAACTAGGTCTGCTCAGTGAAACCTCCCACAATTCTGAAATCTTTTAACAGGAGAGCCTGTGAGGGAATCAGACAAGACCAAGAACAAATTCTGCATAAACTAGGGTTTGGGGGAGCCATTAGCATTCTGTATGAGGGAAGGAACTTGATCCTAGGGTTGGAGAGCACTCCTTTCAAGCTGATGGGGAGAAGTAGGTAATGAGCCTTGCTTCCCGGTGACCAGCCCCAGGAGCCCTTGCAAGTGAGCCGGGCTCTTCTGCCCCGCACTGTGCCAGTGATGTCCACGGTGGGAGGGGTGCTCTCATTCCAGGGAGAGCCTTCTTGGGAGGGCTCTTCTCTCTTCTCTACACTCCATGGTAGCGAAAACCCCGGCAGCTGAGCCACCCCAAAAGAAGAGGACTTGCAACACTTGGCACCTGCAGTGAAATAACTGGACTTTTCCAGAGAGGGGTGGGATTAGGGGCTGTCTGCACATCCCACTTGGTCTTCTCTCTGAACTGCACTCAGTTAGCAATGCCCACCTACAAGAGTGCCGTGTACGGAGTGTGTGGACACGAGGCTAAGCACAGGCTCAGCGTTGCTGACTTCTGCTCCCTGCCTCCCCCAGCACCTCTGCGTGCTCACTCTGGGCCCTAAGTGTGACTCATCAGGTGTCCCTAGAGCAGTTCACTTAGACTGCGGTGCTCCGTGATGTGAGTGGGGCCTCCTGGTAGTCCCTCCCCTCACTCCAAAAGGTCCTGCCACTGAGGGGCACCATCTTGCAGAGGGGCAAGTCCCAGAGCTATGGGGTTCTTCTGGACAATTCTTGGGTTGCTCAGAATTGCAACCAGAAGATTGTAAATTACAGGGGCGCCTGGGTGGCTCAGTTGGTTAAGCGTCTGCCTTCAGCTCAGGTCATGATGTCAGGGTTGTGCTTTTCCCTCTCCCTCTGCGGCTCCCCCCACTCGTGTGCGTGCATGTGCGTGCGCGCACTCTCTCTCTCAAATAAATAAGCTTAAAAAAAAAGGTTGTAAATTACAAACCTCTAAGTCAAAGTTTGCTGTTGCCTTGCCTGAGTTTTAAAAATCTGTTTATGTTATCTCCCCAAGCAAAAATTAAAAAAGAAAGAAAGAATTCTGTTTACTTTCTTGAGGGTTATAAATGGGATCAACTCATGTATTTGTTAATATTTTCTTCTTTTAAAATATTTTAATCATCTAATATTACAAACATACAGGAAGTGATGGAGCCTTCCGTAGCCAACCCTGCCGTGTGTTTCAGTCTTTTTCTGCCTTTTTCTGTCTTTAAATAACGGAGGTACTGCAGCCCCCGCTGCGGCACGACTGACCCTGTTCCTTTTCTCCCTCTAGCCCCACACGTCACTGCTGTCCGAACTCATTTCCCTCCTCTATCTCAGTAGTCAGGGCAAGTCAGGGTTTTTAACTTTTTTTTTTTTTTAAGGATTTTATTTGTTTATTTGACAGAGACACACAGCGAAAGAGGGAACACAAGCAGGGAGAGTGGGAGAGGCAGAAGCAGGCTTCCCACCGAGCAGGGAGGCCGAGCTGAAGGCAGACTCTTAATGATAGCCATCCAGGCGCCCAAGTCGTGATTTTTAATGTCCTCTCCTCCCCACCTTCTGCAATCACTGGCTGCCCTTCATGAGCTAGTAGGTTTGGTTACCTGCTGTCTGCCTGGGGCCCAATGTCCTATTTGGATTTTAATGTGGGATTGTTTTTTTGCAAAGGAAGCATTCCCTCACCACCTCACTGAAACAAACCGAAAAAGAAAAAAAAAAGATCGCTGTCCCCATCCACACTTGCTTTCTGTCACCCTGTCAGTCTGACTCTTTCCCTTCCTCCTTCCCTGGTACATCCAACGAGAATGCCTGGTAGACGGGCTGCACGCATGGGTTCGCGCCCCCTGTAGATCTCGGAGCAGGGGTTTGCGTGCACTGGTGTCTGAAAGCCCCTTCCCTCACTTCCCCACGCCAGAGGGGCGTGCGGCCTTTGTGTGGCCCTCCAGTCCCCTGCCCCCCACACTCCGTCCCCGGGGTGCGCTGATGGACAGGGGCCTCCAGCTGGGGTCAGCAGGTCTGGGCCTCTGATGCTACTTAGCCCAAATCGAGGATATAAGAATGAGAAGAAGATTTATGTTTTGTTTAGTGATTTCCATCTCCGATGACTGTGTAGTTCTGGATAATTTTATAGTTATCAGTAATAATTAGAGATTTTAGGTGATAAGCATCATTATTTTAAAAAATTACTTTCTTTTTTTTTTAAAGATTTATTTATTTATTTATTTGACACAGAGAGAGAGATTACAAGTTACTAGGCAGAGAGGCTGGCAGAGAGACAGGGAGAGGAGGAAGCAGGCTCCCTGCTGAGCAGAGAGCCTGATGCGGGCCTCGATCCCAGGATGCTGAGATCATGACCTGAGCCGAAAGCAGAGGCTTTAACCCACTGAGCCACCCAGGCGCCCTAAAAAATTACTTTCTAATCAGCAAGTAGGTACTAAGTTCTATTCTTCGTTAATTTAATCAGTAACTATTTATTGAGTACCTGTTATGTGCTATGTATTTCTTATTCTCCACATTGGCGATACAGGATAAAAACAACTTAGGGCTCTGCTCTCATGAAGCTGACATTCTAGGAGGTGTTGACAGTAATCAAGCAGATAAGCAGGGTGAGTACAACGCAGAGAAGTAAGAGAGGTGACATGATGACTAGTGCTGGGTGATGACCAGGTCAGATGACTGCGATGACAGTGACATTTACGCTGGGCTCAGGAAGGTAAGTGAGATCCAGGCATGTGGTGATTAGGTGGCTGGAGGATTTCAGGCAGAGGCAGCAGCAGATGCAAAGGCCCTGAGGCATTTTGTTATACCTTTCTGCTTTAGCGAGTAAATTACAGCGTGTATAGAGAAACACAACATAGGCGATTTTCTACACACTCGGTCCTGTGTGGAGAGCCATTTATCTGAGGTTTTGCTGTGCACTGACTTAGCCTCAACAGAGCTGGTTTATCAGAGTTGTTTGTGTTTATGTGCTCTGTGGGCTGAAGGCTGTCCCTGTTTCCCTCAGCTCTACGTCTCCTCAGAGAGCCGCTTCAACACTTTGGCTGAGTTGGTTCATCATCACTCAACTGTGGCGGACGGGCTCATCACCACTCTCCATTACCCGGCCCCCAAGCGCAACAAGCCCACCGTCTACGGCGTGTCCCCCAACTACGACAAGTGGGAGATGGAGCGCACGGACATCACCATGAAGCACAAGCTGGGCGGAGGCCAGTACGGGGAGGTGTACGAAGGCGTGTGGAAGAAATACAGCCTGACGGTGGCCGTGAAGACCTTGAAGGTAGGCCTGGGCCTGCTGCCGCTGTTCACCGTGTGGCAGCAAGATCCGGCTCGTCGTTGCCTGCATGCGGGGCCGCTGCTCTCCGGTGGCCTGCCCCTGTGCTCAGGCCCGAGGGGGTAACTGGTGCCCACGAAGTGCCTCTTTGGGCCTCTGTGGTCCTTTTCTTCAAGCGGGTTCAGAGCCTCTGCCCGACTCCATGTGCCTCCACACACAGTGAGAGCCGAGAAGTGCTGTGGTTTTTGGTGTAAAAAGATGAGTCATTTGGAGAAGTGTTTTCATTATATGGCAAGATTCTTTTAAAGCCGTGGGTTTCCGTTCTCTCTGTGTGGCATTTGGATCACTTCCTATTGAGAGTTAAGAAGAGGAGGAAAAAAACTAAGTTTTGAAAGAAGGGGATTTAACCAAAACGCATTTGACTCCTCTGTGGATTTTTGTTGGCAGATTTGAAAGGCAAGTGCATTGGATGTTCCTAGCAGGTTCCAATTCTGTGTAGCGTGAGTGCAGACCTCTGGAAATGGAGGTGTGGAAAGGCACGAAGGAAGCATCAGGGCTTCCTACTAACTCAGTACCGGTGGGTCATTCTTGTTAACTAGGACTTTCGCCCTCTCCACTCAAGCGTAGGGATTGTAGTAGGGTTTGTAATTTCCCGGGCGGATTTGAAGTCCTTTGAAATCTTTAGGAGGCCAAGCAAGGGTTTTGCTTGCAGCCCTCTCTGCCTTCCAAATGTGAGCTGAACTTTTTTACCTGTGCCCAGAGTGTCCCCTAGTGTTGACCCGCGCTATTTTCACTTGCTTTAAAGGAGACTGAGAGGGGAGGCACCCGTGTGGCCACTGGACAAGGAGAAGAATGGAACCATCCGTGACTGGGAGGAAGGGACCCAAGTGTGTGCACATGTTTCTGTGGAGTCCGTGGGGCGCACACTTGGAGACCCCTGAAGCCAGATCACTTGACTTTAGGGCCTCTGTTACTTCCTGCTGCCTTTACTCAGAGGCACAGTAAAGTGGAAATTATGGGTTCTGGCTGATGTAAAGTGACACCTTGGAGAAAGGATTGCATTCTTTAGTTCTAGAAACCAAGGGTGGCTTCCTCACACTCCTATTGATTGTGCCCCCTTAGATCAGTCCTTTTGGCAGGACTGACACCTATATGTTGGGGAGTGGCGGGTGACGTGGTTTGGGGTCGCCTTGAGGACTCCTGGATATTGTCCAGACATGATTTTTTAAAAACACAATAAGCATTTATTGAGTTCCGTGCTTCTCTTTGCCAGACCTTGGGCTTAACCCTGGGATTGTGAAAATAGACATCATTCCTTCAGGCTGGTCTAGGTAGTAGAACAGTGTGCCTGGGAGGAGAAATAGGCAGTATGACCGTAACCACGGGGCGGTGTGATAGATCAGAGGCAGGAGCGTGGCGCTCTGACGCTGCATGGGAATGGGGTGTGGAGGGGGGAGTTACTGGTGAGCCCCACTTGGCAGGGAGGAAGCACGAAGGAAAGCCCGAGTTGGTGCCGTAGGGGAGCAACAGGAGCTAGCCAGGGAGCAGAGGCCCGGACAGAGGCAGAGGGCGAAGAGCCTGCGCTAAGTCACAGAGGGTTTGAACTGGCTAAGGAGCTGGGATGTCATCCCGGAGGCAGTGGGGTGCTCTGAAGAATTCGATGCACAGATGATTGGATTCGTGGTTCACAAAGATGGCTGTGTTGGCGAGCCCTAGAGAAAATGAAACAGCCGTGGCCCCGCCTCCGCCAGACCAGGCAAGACCAGGAGAGAGGCCTGTGCTCGTGCTCCAGTGTCTTGAGTTTGGCACGGGATTGAAGAGCAGGCCCGGCTCTAGGTCTTGACCAGCTTGAGAAACTGTTAAAGGCCCAGGCAATACCCACACATTTGCCAGTATTTGCAAAAATGAAACAAGGAAGGACAGAAGCACAAAATACACCAGGTTTCCATCCAGGAAAGGCGTGTTTGAAAGCTTTAGAAAGACCGAGAGTTTGTACAACTTGAAGTGTGGGGAGAAAACAGCCCAGCAGCTGATACTGTGGTATTGTTTCCTGAGCAACCGAAGATGGACGTTCCAGAGGAGGGACCCCTCCTGGAGGTCACTGGCAGCGGTGGCTTTCTTATACCAGTGAATCAGAATTATCTGGAAGTTGTGTGCCTTTTAGAATATATTTCTCTAATGGTGTATTATTAAACTTTTTATTATACTTTTAATGGTTTTCCCCAAGAGCTTTATTAACTTCATGGTCCCACAGTTGGGGGAAAAAAATTACAGAATCTAGTTGCATGGATTTCTGGGAGTCGTCACCCATGCTGATAGCTAATTAGGGAAAAGGGAATGCATCATATTCTAGAGATGTGTGTCAACCGAAAATAGGGTTCTAAGCGACTGCTAAATAAATTATCCCTTCTTTTGCCTCCGCTGCATGAAGCACATCTCTACAGTAGGTTTCCCACTTGTCAAATAAGATTAGTGTCACTCTTTTGGGCGTGTGTCTCCACTGGAGAAGTTGAGAACTTTGGGTTCTAAATGACAGTGATGGCTAATGTTTGTTGAGCTCTTGCTATTTGCCCATCCATAGCCTCTCCTTTAATCCTTTCAAGCGCCGCAAGAGGAGGGTCCCCCGATGGTCACTGTTTCAGGCTTCAGGAAACTGCCGTGGAGGGAGGCAGGGTAACTGGCCCGGCGGGAGCCGATGAGGAGCCGCAGAGCCAGGGTTCCGGCCCAGGCATCCTGCCTCAAAGCCCAGCTCCTTTCTTCTTTCCTTAATCGTCACCCCGGTGCTTATTCCTCACACACCATGAAAAAAACACAAACCAGTTACGGGTCTTAGAAATCCCCTTCCCTGCCCGCGTTCACTGCCCCTTAGCCTGCAGCTGGATCTACCCTTCTCTCCAGCACCCAGCTGGGCAGCCGAGTCTCCGTCGGCTCCTTCCCCCTCTCCCACCTGTTTTGTGTTGCTGGCGCCTCTTGAGGTGGCACAGGCGGCAAGGCCCTGCTTTAACCCGGGCTCCATGGGGATCCACTAGGCAGCGTAGAAGAGACGGGAAACAGGAGTGCACGAGGCTGACCTCTACGGGTGGGAAACTGGAACTAAAGCTCAGGCCCCCTGGTAGGAACTGCTAGTCCGAGGTCTGACGTAATTCAGCAGGTCTTGTGTGTCAGCCCTGCCGTACGTGGCGTGTGCCTGAGAGAGCCAGCTGTCCGGCGCAAGAAAGGCCCACTCTTCAGAGGAGCTGCATTCCCAAAGTTTGTTTATAAGTCCATTCCCCGCCCCCCCCCACGAACTGGTTCTGGAAGTCCTAGACTTTGGGAAAGACTACTGTTGATCTAGGGGCATTAGGACTGACTCGTAAGCTACTGACAGATCTACCATTAAAATAGTGGGAAGCGACATTGCTGAGAAATGTTCAGGCTTAAAATTGTCCTCCGTTCTTTGCCTGTTTTTCAAATAGGTAATGTACGTGCATAGTATCTTCTACCCTTGATTCTGCGACTTTCCAGAAGTAGTCTGCCTATGGTATCTTTTTGAACCGTACGGCAGCGCACCGTGGACACTGCCCTGTGCCTCTGGCGCCGTGTACCTGGCAGTCGTTCCTCGTCAGGATACCTCAGGCGGTCTTGTTTTTGCACGGAGGTGTTTCAACATAAACCAGCCTTCAGTGGGCATTTGTGTTCTCTCCCGCACTTTGCCTATTACAGGCCGTGCCACGGGGACTCTTGTCGGGCGTGTGGAGACTGTCCTACTGGCCAGCTCCCCAGAGTACACTAGATCAAGCAGCAGGTACCCGTTTGGACTCGACCAGCAGTGCTGACGCAGTGCCCTGGTGACCCTGTCCTTGCCAGTACGGTCTGTTTGGGTTTGGTTTTTGTTTGTTGTATTTTTCCCTAGGAAGTTGGTTCTCTTAGAGAGCTCCAGACATGAGCAGAGAAGGAAGGGCTCCACGGGGGCACGGGACAGTCACGTGCTCTGGCTCTCTGACTGCCTGAGGGGGCCGTGCACAGGGAGACGGGTGGCACATCCCGAGTCCACGGCTGCCGTGTTGCTCGCTTGTTCTGGCTGTGAGCTAGATACACCTGTGTGTGTGAGGACCAGGGTGCGGGGGCTTCTGCGGGAGGTGGTTTCTCGTGCACCTGCTTGGTGAACCCCCTTCCTCGGCCTGGCTCGGGAGCCCCGCCCCATCTCTGCAGCCCCATCTCTGCGGGCTGTGGACGGCACTTCGCTGTGGCGGTAACCTCGCTCACCTCACATTTGCTTGAGAACCAGGGACAGATGTGGAAACTGAGCTCTCTGTGGACCCCGCTCCCGGGCCGTGGTCCCTGCTGAGACTCAGGGAGCCACGAAGGGCAGTCAGGGCTGTGTAGCACCGGTGGGAAGACTGAGCCAGTTCCACGAACACTGTTCTCTGTTAATGCCGGAGAATGCCTTTGCTGGCGGGGACGCCAGTGAGCAGAAAGGCTGAAGCTGGATAGAAAGCATCCGTGAGGTCCTGGGTCTGGAGAATGTGTGTCTGTGAGAGAGACAAAAACAAAAGTAGCGTTAACTACAGACCCAGCCTGTCTCTCCTGCATGCACTGTATTTAGCCTGCTTCCCAGGGACACAGTTCGCCGTCTTCATTGCAGTAGCGGGTCCCGCCGATGCAGTTCTGCCCACGAGGCAGGCACAGCTCTTCTCCCTGTCTGTGGCCCGGAAGGGCACGTTCCGAGAAACCTCCCTTACCTGGCTTGTGAGTAACTAAGCACGGCCGCTCAGTGGCAGGGCTTGGTCTGTGCAGCTCAGAAGCCGTGTCCTTCACCACCCTCTGCATACTGGCCAGGCCTTCGTGTGCAGCTGGGCCAGGCCGGTCAGTGCCCCCAGAACAGCCTGTCTGGCCCCTCACCCTCCCAACAGACAAGGCCGAAACTCAGTCTTCACTCAGTGTCGCCTTCATCCTCATTGATCGGAGCTCATTTTCTTTTATTCTGTAAATGGAAGACCTTTCAAAAAAAAGATGAGGAAAGGTTTTTAAATAAAAGTCAAGGAGTAGAACAGGGATAGCACCGGGGAGTGTTTCCAGTTGAGTACAGCTACGAAAGTCTGAGGCTGCTGGTAGTTTCTGTTGTAAATTGAAGCAGGCCTGACTCCAGCAGGGGGAGACACGTTCACGCCGATGGTCCTGAAAGAGAAAACCAAGGAATCATTCATACTGTCCACACGCGTGCGTGCATGTGTATGAACGAGGGGAGAGTGGGACAGACACAAAGAGGAGGGGGTGCCTTTGAAAGCCCTATTGTTCCTTCTGCGCGTCCGCGCCTCTCAAGATCCAGACCAGACATGGTTCTTTTAGAAAAGAATCCGGAGCTGTAAGAGCACATGTGAAATGATTTCACTGTGGGTGGTTTATTATGTGGCACTTTAAAAAAGGAAAACTCCACTTGTGTAGAAAGCTTTATTTGAGAGCCGCGTTTTGAACATATTGCTGGCTGGACAGTGTTCTTCAAGCCCCTGGTCCTTACGTGAGCAGCATCGACTCACAGACTCTGGCAAGCGTGTGCTCTCTAGCCTTGACATTAGCGTGTCACCCGGCGGATCAGAGCGCTCCACGCACAAACGGCATGGTGCGGAGCATCTTAAGGAGCAGAGAGGACTCGGAAGAATTGAACAGCTAACGGGGTGGCGTCAGGGATGAGTTCTTGTCCCCTGCACAGCTTGACGCAGAGACTACCAGCGATGGTTAATTGACATTAGCGTAGCTGACCATTGTTAAAGAGCAGTAAATTGTTTCTGAGTCTCAGCCTCCCAGAGCCCTAAGTTAAGTGGTAGTGGGCTGACCCGTGTCCTCAGCAGTCATGCCTGGATTGTAAACATGACTGACCGCAGCAGGCGCATGCTAGGGAGAGGATGACCTGCCCTCTGGAAGTCTTCCCCATGTGCAGGGGCAGGAATGGCGCAGCCACGGTGATGCTGCAGTAAGGACGTGTGAGCTCGTCTCCCGAAGGGGCAGGTATGATGTATAAGGTGCCACATTGAAAATAAGGTTGATAAAGGGGCGCCTGGATGGCTCAGTTGGTTAAGTGTCTGGCTCTTGGTTCCAGCTCAGGACATGTTCCCAGGGTCATGGGATCGAGTCCCACGTGGGCTCTGCACTCAGCAGGGAGTCTGCTAAGGTCTCTCTCTCCATCTGCCCGTCTGTGTGTGTGCACATGTGTGTGCACGCGTTCTCGCCTGCTCTCGAATAAATTTTTTTTTTTTTTTAAAAAAAGGTCCTTTTGGGCAAGTCTAATTTTCCAGTTCACTTCCCATCTGCCATCGAGTCTTTCTCTCCAGACAAACTTAGACTCCATGTTGAAACTTGGAGGGAGGTATCCTGCTTCTCTTGCCGGCCTTTGTAGCCAGGCTCTCACAGCAGACCGACCAGGTCATTCTCAGGTCCTGAGCCTAGAAGCAGGTCCCCCTCTTGCTTCTCGTTGCGGTGGTCAGAGGGCAGTCGGTTCTTTAAGTCAAAAGAGGTTTACCTGACGCAGGCCACAGAAGGCTCCTGCGCGGTAGGGCCAACGCCGTGTGCAGGGCAAGGCGCACAGCACTCCAGAGTTGAGCCTTGACCCAGAGCACCTGAGGAAGTGTGGAAATAGCATCAGGTTTGCTCTCGGCGTTTGCTAATACCTTTGTCTCCGAGTGGCATTTAGATACGGTGAACTTGCTAAAACGTGAGCTTATGAATCCATCGTTAGGGGGCTGCTATGGAGGATTATTTTAGATCCTGAGTAAACCTACCTGGTAGGTAGTGGTGATTGCTTCACTAAGAACCCCGTGACGCCACATTTTCAGGATCTTCTGCAGTTCAACATCCTCTATCATATTTCGAGGTGCACTTCTTCTTTGGTAGGTTAGTATCTTTTTGTGTCCTCAGGGTCTCTTCCATTAAATTGGGTATGTTTCTGATTCTTCGGGTGATTTTTTTTTTAAATGTTAAGTGTTCTACTTATTTATTTTTAAAGATTTTATTTATTTACTTATTTGACAGAGAGAGAGAGATCACAAGTAGGCAGAGAGGCAGGCAGAGGGAGAGGAGGAAGCAGGCTCCCTGCTGAGCAGAGAGCCTGATGTGGGGCTCGATCCCGGGACCCTGAGATCATGACCTGAGCTGAAGGCAGAGGCTTTAACCCACTGAGCCACCCAGGTGCCCCAAGTGTTAAGTGTTTTAGGACTCCCTGAAAACCAGCTGTTCCTTAGGGAAATAGAACTAGCCTCTATATGCAGCCCTTAGAAGCAAGTGGTCAGCATCTATTTATTGGCCTGGGTGAGAAGTCACAAGTTCAGCACCGAAGGGGAAAATTCTCCATGCTGCCGGGGTGGCCATCCGCTGCAGGGCACCTGTCCAGAGCAGCGTGCGCATCAGCACTGGTGGGCCAGGGTGGCTGTTGGTCGCAGCTCTGGCTTGTATTAGCCATTCAGGCTGTACCTTCCCTCTTAAACACTGTCCTTGCTGAAACAGCTTCACCCCCTTTTTTTTCCACAGGAGGATACCATGGAGGTGGAGGAGTTCTTGAAAGAAGCTGCAGTGATGAAAGAGATCAAGCACCCCAATCTAGTACAGTTACTCGGTGAGTGTGCAGAGCTCTGGAGAGAGGCCCTTTTCATTAAACCCTCCGGGGCGGTGTAGGTGCTGTGAAGGAGGAGGTGAATGAATGGCTTGGTGCATGAAGATTTCTGATGTACATATCTGTCCTCTGCCAACACTCAGCCCATGGTAAAAAGGAGGGTGATGTGAGACGGTGTAGGGGGGCATGGGGGTAGGGGAGAGGGAAAGAGAATCTTAAGCAGATTCCACACCCAGCACGGAGCCCAATGAGGGGCTCGATCTCAGGACCCTGAGTTTATGACCTGAGCTGAAACCTAGAGTCAGACGCTTAATTGACTGAGCTCAGGCACCCCCTGTTTTTTTGGGGGGGGGCGTTATTGCTTTAATTCGATACCTAAAAGCAGTCAAATGCAAATCTCAAGTGGCTTTTGAGATAAGATTTTCCAGAGTCCCTTCACTACAGTTTTTCTGTAAGCAGACGTCCCTGTGTGGGGGGAACTGACAGTGCTGTAGGCTGTTTGCTGTGTGCCTGACCTTTGCCTCCGAACTCGATGGCAGCCTCGTCCGCTGGAGTTTAAGGGCGCGAGAGGAAAAAAAGAACGTGGCCCACATCCCTCCCGTAGGAATGTAGTCACAAACCACAAGTGCTTGGAACTGTGGTAGAGGTTGGATCCCAGATTTAGGGGCAGAGGCAGAACCCATTTCAGGAGCCCTTTTCTGTTATGCAGTCCTTCCCGGGGTTGGTGCACTTGGGAGCAGAGCAGCACACCAGAGCCCTCAACGTCTTTCTTGTTGGCAGGGGTCTGCACCCGGGAGCCCCCATTCTATATAATCACTGAGTTCATGACCTATGGGAACCTGCTGGATTACCTGAGAGAGTGTAACCGGCAGGAGGTGACCGCTGTGGTGCTGCTGTACATGGCCACTCAGATCTCGTCGGCCATGGAGTACCTGGAGAAGAAGAACTTCATCCACAGGTAGGCGCCCGGCGAGGCAGCCCCCCCACCCCCGCCAGAGAGCCACAGAGCGAGCGTGGGGCCGGCATCCTTTTACAAAAAGCTCCAGCCTACAAGGTCTTAGGGCTCAGCCTCTCGCTTTAGTGCTGGCAACACGGTGGGCCTTGGACCAAAGGCAGCCGCTGGATTCCTGACCTCGCCAGCTGCAGGCGTGCGTCCCGAACCAAACTCAGCAGGCCTGGACCCTGGGCCCGCCGAGCAGTGGATCCCCGCTGTAAGAAATATTTGCCCTCAGCACCGTTTTGGACTACATGGAATACTAAATGAAGTTCATCAAAGGCATCCTTCCTGATAATCAGTGCGCCCCGGGAAGCAGCGTGCAAGGCGGGCGCTCATCAGTAATGCCCTTCTCCCCCGGGGTGGGGGGGTTCTGGCGTGGCTTCCACACAGGCTCACGGTCACAGCCGGCGCACAGGCTTTGTCTTTGCCTTGCGTGGTTTCTTCTTCCTTTCTCTTTATTATCATTTCGTTCTCCACTTAACTTGCTGTCCTCCGGTTCAGGGATGTTTCCACGATTGTCAGAACTGTGTATATGTAGTTCTAAATTAAGCGGCTTTGCTGTTTTGAAGCCTGGAGTGTTTTGACCTTCAGGCGTGCCACAATTATCTTGGCGTTCACATTCCTTGCTGGTGGAAATGGCTTCCTAGCAAAATGACGGCCTAAGCAGGACAGGGCCTGATGGGCTTTGCCGGTGACTTTTATACAAGATGTTCTCCACGCCACTGCTGTGAACTTTCCTACCCAATTAACTCAAGTATGAAGCCTGTACATGAGATTTCATAGTGAGGAATAAGAGTAGCATGTGTGAAAGGCTGGCCGTTTCTTGTAAGACAGATTTCCTGTGCTGCATGAGAGCCTGATTCACATGCTCCTGTCACTCAAGAAGGTGAACCCTCTGAGGCTGCAAATTGAGATTTCTTGACTTCTGGTTTGCTTTGCATGGCTAGATTCGTTCCCTTTTCATTTCATGAACTTAAAATGCTTTACCAAAATCCTATTAGGCACAAGTCTTTTGCATTTAATTTCTCTCTGATTGCTGGTGATCAGGCTATCTTAGGCAGCCATTGCCTGAAGGTGCTGCTGCCTCTTCTCATTCCTCCGTTCCATTTTGCCTTGCGATTTCATGGTTAGCATCCATGAACCTCACATTAGACTCCCACCTCCCTGGGACAATCAGAAGGCGAGAGGAAGCTGATTATATGGGAGAGAATTTGTAGGATACGTTTGGATAAGCATCAGGAGGAAATAGGAGAGTGTGAAACACAATTTGGGGGGAAATGGTGTGGGCTTTTCTATTTTGTCCTTTATCATGTCCATATAGGCCAAATGGAGACTCTGTCTGATGGAAGGTGAGGACTGGCTGGTGCCTTGTTCCCTGTGCCTGGTGTGGAGCTCTCCTAACTGGGCAGATCCTTAGGTGACCATAGATGTGCAGGCATGAGTGGAAGCATGACCACTCACCACAGCCCTAAGAAGTAGGCGCTGCCGTGATCAGCTTCATCGTAAGGATGAGGGTAATGGAGGCCCAGGGTAATGAACTTGCACACTCTGCTGCCTCTCACCTCGGTGGGAGCTCAGGTGGATGCTGAGGGAGGAGCACTGCCTCCGGTGGCATATTCACACACGTCCCCCAGGGGACTGGACCCAGTTGTCGGGAGCGCGCCTTCAGTCGCTGGTGGTGGATCTGTGAAGCCAGGAAAGCTGGCCCCAACTCTCACGGATGAACGCTTTCTTTTCCCAGAGATCTTGCTGCCCGAAACTGCCTGGTAGGGGAGAACCACTTAGTGAAGGTGGCTGATTTCGGCCTGAGCAGGTTAATGACAGGGGATACCTACACAGCCCATGCCGGGGCCAAGTTCCCCATCAAGTGGACGGCGCCGGAAAGCCTGGCCTACAACAAGTTCTCCATCAAGTCCGACGTCTGGGGTAAGGGCTGCTGCTGCTCCCGGTCAGCCCTCCCTGCCAGGGTGGGCTCCCTTCTCCTGTTTTCCTCACTCTCCTTGCCTTTTCACTGCCTCTTTGTTGCTCCTTCACTTATTTTCCTTTATTACTGAGTTCTTTATTTTTTTTTCCTCACTTTTCAGTCTTTACTCCTGTTTTCTCCCCAAAATGAAGTAAAAACCACCATTTTCTTCCAAAATAATTTAGATTAACTTTTTTTCTCCCCCATTAACTTACCATCTTCATCCAAAGCGTGCTGCTTGGGTTTACAGGGACAGTTAGCCAGCCTTGCAGGCACCCAGGGTCTTCTGAGCAGGGAATGCTGTGTAGTTTGGGTTGGGCTTTAAATGACACTATTGTTCTTGGAAGCTTCATGTGCCAGCACTTTTACCTTTCGTTAAAGAGCTTCTTACCGTGGCAGGTAGTAAGCATACACTGAAGAAGGCGGAGTTGTATCATGGGCCCTGTGCACACATCACCCGCCCTTCCTGGCCATCAGCTCGAGGTGCTCCTGCACCCTTGACCCCGACCCCTCCCCCCAACCCTGACTGTTTGAAGCAGTTGCCAGATAGCATACGATTTTGTTCATAAATACTTCAGGATGAGTCTCTCAAAGATGGTTTTTTTATTCTTGTAACCACGTTGCCCCTCCTCCCGTAGTGACAGTAATTCCTGAATATCACGACACAGTCAGTGTTTGCATTTCCAACTGAGTCGCAAAAGTCCTACTCTCTAGTCTATTTGGGTTGAGATCCAGGTACTGTTCACACCAGGTGGGGGGGTCAGTGCACCCTCCATGTCATCTGGCCTCTAAGCTTCTGCTCCATCTTTTCACTGCCCTTGCTGTCGGTGTGTTCGAGAAACCCCCTCCTGTGTCCTTCCATGTCTCCCACCCTGCATCCCCAGGCATTCAGTGTGTTCCTCTGTCTTAGGTACTTGTAGTAAGTGGGCCGGGGAGTCTGGACCGCTGCGTCATCCTCGGGTCTGACTTCTCTCAGCAGGATGGCGTCATGTGCCGTGTGCTGTTCCATCAGCACTGCCCTGGGCTCCATCTTCCCTCTCGTGTGATTTCGTAGCTCCTGATACCCAATGCCTAGATCCACTGATCAGTGAGGGGTTGCTGAATGGTGCTTCTCTAATTCTGTCACTCCTCATTCACCCGTTAGCTTGGTGCTTCTGTGAGAAGAAACCCTGATCTGCTGTTTGGTTACTCGGGGGTACAGTTCATTTAGGAAAAGCAGCGTCGCTGTTTGCTTCCTCGCTGTTGTTTACCAGCGTTCACACAAACAGGTCGGATGTTTTAATACCCTACAGTGATGAGGTAGATTTGGGTTTTTTTTTCCTTTTGTGACACTGTTATCATATATGTGTTTATAATATATAGATATGACGTGTGAATATCTTTTAACCCACAGTAGTTCTTTTCCTTAGTGATACTCTGTCTCTTGTTTGGCCAGTAGGCACTTCAGATTGCTCCTAGTCCTTTTGATAAGACCCTCGTAGTCTTTAATAGCATCTGTCGGGGGCCATAAAGATATTCCAGGTTCATTCCCTGCCCTCGACCTAAGTCATCCATTTCTCCAAGGAGTCCTGGTCTCTTTAATGAGATCTGGAATTTCAGGGTATAATCTGGGCTTTCAGAACTTTCAGATTTTTTTTTTAAAGATTTTATTTATTTTGAGAGAGAGCACACCGCACGTGCACAAGTGGGGCAAGGGGCAGAGGGAGAGAATCTCAAGCAGACTCCATACTGAGTGTGGAGGCCCATTCGGGGCTCGATCTCATGACCCTGAGATCATAATCTGAACTGAAATCAAGAGTTGTATGTTTAACCAACTAAGCCCCCAGGTGCCCCGATTTTACATGATTTTTATGAAATGTTTGGACTTAGAAGATGATAGGAGATGATACTGTACACCAGAAAGGAGAGGTGGCTTGTCTTAGACACTTAGCTAGTTGGTATCAGAGCTGGGAGTAGAAATGGCCTCTTGACTTCCAGCCGTCGGTGTCCTCTACCATAAATCCCAGCAAGGTGGTCCCATTACCTCACAGACACTGGAGGGGCCGATCAACCCAGTTCCTTCTCCCCTTCAGCCCGTTTTGGAGTGGGGAGGGTGTTAACTGAACGTCTCATTCTGTTCTGGGCTGTTGTCATCAAGACCCTGGTAGAATGTCCCTGGGCTGCTTCTGAGAGTGTAACGTCTCATGTCCACTACCTAGGTTTAACCGGTTTTAAATGCAGGATAGTTAAATTTCATACATCTTGAACAAGCTTCTCTTTGTTCTTTCTTGTAGCGTTTGGAGTATTGCTTTGGGAAATTGCTACCTACGGCATGTCGCCTTACCCAGGAATTGACCTGTCCCAGGTATATGAGCTGCTAGAGAAGGACTACCGCATGGAGCGCCCGGAAGGCTGCCCGGAGAAGGTCTACGAACTCATGCGAGCATGTGAGCCTCCCCCTGCCAGTTCAGAACATTCTGTGTGGGCTCCGTGAGCAGTTACCGTCCAGGAGTGTGTGGGATAGTGCTCCCCTTCCTTTCTTTATCCACGTTCTTCAGAAGCAGCCAGTGTAGCAGTTAGGTCCATGCTCACCCAGCCTCCGTTCAGCGTTTCTGTACACATTGTTTATACGTAGTATTTATGTGTGAAGGGTTTTGTTTGTTTGTTTTTAATGCAAAAATGGGATTGATGGATTCCAAACTTGGATTTCTTATTAATAAATACAAATTCCTGGGCCCTATCTCCAGATATTCTGCTGCAGTAGGTAAATACTCTGGGTGATATTTATCTAGTTGGTTATTATATATATATATATTTTACAAAATCATTCCCTCAACTTTTTTTTGCACATAGCCATATGACAAGCATATTTTTTGTGTCCGCATTTCAAAGGTATCTCTCCCTCTCCCCACCCCCTTATTTTTATATAGCTGTTTAACTTCCGTTAAATGACTTACTCATTCATCCAGTCCCATTTTGGTAGACTTCGGTTGTTTTACGTAGTTGTTCAGCTTTTGCCATTATTAACAAAGCAAGGATGAACACCCTTATACGTATACCTCTGTGCATTATGCTGGTATTTCTAAAAGTTGAACCATTGGTTCAGAGGACTGTTTGCATTTTAAATATTGATAGATTTTACCATATTGTTTTCTAGGAAAGGTACCAATGTATACTCCTACCAGACATGTGGGAGAGTAACTCTGTGTTCTCACCAACAAGGGGCTCCATCAATCCTTAATCCTCACATTAAACATGGGGCATCTGGGTGGCTCAGTTGGTTAAGCATCCAACTCTTGATTTCAGCTCAGGTCGTGATGTCAGGGTCCTGAGTTCAAGTCTCGCATTCAGCTCCACATTGGGCATGGAGCCTGCTTTTTAAAAAAAAAAAATCCTCATGTTAATCTTGTTTTAATGAACATTTTTTTACTGATGAGGATTTCAGGCTTTGATAACCCAGAAGTAAGGGTAAACGAGAAGGTAAGCCATTTGACTTAGTGATCCTCTGTACTTGCTAGAGTAGGGGTGGGGGAAACATTTATAAATGTAGTTCTTGCTGTCACATCTCTCTGGGGCTTTACAATCCATATTCCTGCCAATATCTAAAGTCTTTTTGAATTCTTAATGTCTGTAATAGGACGCAGTGACATTTGTCACTTTAACTTGTCACAGCAAAACATGGTTAGCAGGATTGGGGTTTTTTGTTTTTTTTTTTAAGATTTTATTTGAGAGAACATGAGTAGGGGGGTAGAGGGAGAGGGAGAAGCAGACTCTGCTGAGCAGAGAGCCTCACATAGGGCTTGATCCCAGGACCCCAAGATCATGACCTGAGCCAAAGGCAGACGCTTGACTGAGCCACCCGGCTGCCCCTGGGTGCTTCTTTCATTACCAGACTTTCCTTGAGAATTGCTAGCCCCACACTTATTAGCAGGGCCTCATGCATGGTCTGACTGGGTTTTTTTCTGTCCAGGTTGGCAGTGGAATCCCTCCGACCGGCCCTCCTTTGCTGAAATCCACCAAGCCTTTGAGACAATGTTCCAGGAATCCAGCATATCAGATGGTAAAGTGCCCATTCCTGGGGGTGCCTACAGTGGGGTGGGAGGTTGGGATGGAAGGTCCAGGCAGGTAACTTCAGCCCTGGCCCTTTAGTTCACTTCCTGCTAGATGAGCCCAGGCCAGCGAGTTCTCTGACACCAGAGAGCTGGGCAGAGGTGTTGGGTATGGAGCTGTCTTGCAGCCAGGTCAGACTCTGAAAAGTACTGAGTGTGGTGTTCTCAGCATCTGTATCTCTTTTCTGTAACTGTGCGTGGATGACCACTCTTACCTGAGGGGGAAAAAAAAGAAACAAAAATCACCAGCATGCCAAACTGACACCATTACTGATGGCTGCTGACTTTTGGTTTTGGTTTTGTTCGTAGAGGTGGAAAAGGAACTGGGGAAAAAAGGTGTGCGAGGGGTTGCAAGTACTTTGCTGCAGGCCCCGGAGCTGCCCACCAAGACCAGAACCTCCAGGAGAGCTGCGGAACACAAAGACCCCACTGATGTGCCTGAGACACCCCACTCCAAGGGCCCGGGAGAGACCGGTACGTCCCCCTGGCCCCAGCAGACACCCAGAGGAGTCCGCACCCTCAGGGCCAGTGCAGGCAGGTGGGAAGTAGTGAGGGAACCTGCACAGAAGGGCAGACTCATTCCTCGTTAGTGATCCAGCTTTGAAAAGAGGAAGGTTCTCATCTCTGCACAGCATCCTGCCCCTCCTTCTGGGAATCATTAGGAGCCATTGGCTTCAACGGTTACTTTGGTCAAGTAGGCCCAGGTGCTTATGAAACTGACTGAGAACAAACCCGTCTTTTCATGTATTATTCACAGCATTTGTGGTTGCTCTTGCAGGGCAGCTAGAACAATAATAAATATTGAACCAAACGAAGAGCAGCTTGTTGTGAAAGCACGGATATGAAAAGCTCCCGGGAACTGACGGAGCCAGGAGACCCCCGCAGCACAGAGCTGGTGTCTGTGCGTGGTCTCTGAGAAAGGCATCTGTCGGCCACTGTTCCCTAGACACACGGGGGAGGTGGGAGTGGTGTACGGGGGTCTCTCGGTGTCGGGAGGAATCATACCTGCAAACACTGACCTGGTGCCTCCCCTGGGCCCTGCTCTCCTTTGAGTTCAGCTGCTCTGATGTAACAGTTACCACTCTCCGGCAAAACCCCAGGAATCCGGGTTTATTGAGGCTCCTAGGGGTGCTCTGATGGACCACAGATGAGTGAGTAGGAAGGGGCAAGACAAAGCCAGAATAATGAGATGTTTAGCCATAGCAGGATTCCCAAACATTTTTTATCGGGTACCCATATTAGTTTAAAAAAAAAAAAAAAAGTCACGTGTGCAGGCTAAGTATTTACACGTACTACTGCCCAGACATGTGTATTGTAAAATACACCAAAAATATACACTTAGAAGGTTTACGTTAAAAAATCCAAATTGTAATGCTTTCTTTCCACACCCCCCGGATCGTCTTGCTCACCCACTTTGGAGTCTGTGCCATATAGACTCTCCAGAAGCTTGGACCTTTGTCCTTCTGTTAGTTGTCGTGATTTCAGGTAGTTGAACAGTGGGGATAGGGAGAGGCCGCTGTGGGAACTTCAGGCTTATTAAAAGCCCAGTGATAAGCAATCATGTTCATTTATGCCCGTCAGTATTCATCTGAGGGGTGTTTTGATATGTAATCTCATGGTGAGCCAAGAGTGTCAATTAGCTGTTCAGCACTGAAATAGAGCTGTGCATAATTCATTAGGATTTCACGTTCTTCGACTTCTTCCGCTGCATTAAAGTTTGGGAGGTCCCCGGCTTCCTCAGTCAGGCGTCCTGCGTGCCGCCTGGTGTTCTGACAGGTGCCCCGACAGGTGCCCCCTTGTACCTCTGCTCCGGTTATAGACATCCTCTGTGCTGCTCTGGGTGCCGGCAGGGAGCCGCTCTCCTCACAGCTGCCCTCTGAGGGGGAAGTCTGTCATTCACTGGCCGGGAACTTGGCAACGCCAGAAGGATTTCTTAGGAGCTATCATTCATATCTAAAGAATGCCCGTTTAAAAATTCGTAAAGGTCACTCCTCGTTTGCCAAGCATAATAACCCATTGTCACTGTGGTGCCTGGCCCCTTCTCTTCGGACCTCACCTCCTAGGAACCTCGAATGGCAGGTCCGAGAGGCCCGGGGCCTGACCCTTTGCTCGGCCCTGTCGTGGTTTTATGTGCTAGGGAGTGGTATCGGGGTATCGGCCTCTATGCTGTCAAGGAAGCCCCAGGGCAGGGATGAGGGGCCCCGGCTTTCTGTGCTACTGTCTTTAGGGAAAAGAGACCTACTCTTTTCCTGATGATATTAACAGTGGTGACAAGAGTTAGTGAGAAATTATATGCCAATAGCTGGGACAGATGCTTTATGCTCCCTGCATTACGTTCGCACCACAACACTGACAGGCGCGTGTTGTTCTTCTCCGTTTCATAGATGAGAGCGCTGAGGGTGCACGCAGAGGTGTCCCTTGCCCAGGCAGGGCTGGGAAGTGGCGGGGCCGGCACTCACGTGCAGGCCTACCAGAGCCCAGACCCTTGGCTGCTCCTCTGTAGAGAACAGGGGGCCAGCCGCAGGTTCCCCCCCACAAAGAAGCCTCTGGTCTGGAGTCATTAAAACTCTCCCCACTGTGTTTCAGATCCTCTGGACCACGAGCCTCCTGTGTCTCCGCTGCTCCCTCGAAAAGAGCGAGGCCCCCAGGATGGCGGCCTGAACGAAGATGAGCGCCTTCTCCCCAAAGACAAAAAAACCAACTTGTTCAGTGCCTTGATCAAGAAGAAGAAGAAAACTGCCCCGACCCCCCCGAAACGCAGCAGCTCCTTCCGGGAGATGGACGGCCAGTCTGAACGCAGGGCGACCAGTGAGGACGAAGGCCGAGAAACCAGCAATGGGGCACCAGCCCTCACACCCTCAGATGCAGCCGAGCCTGCCAAGTCCCCGAAGCCCAGCAGCGGGGCTGGCGTCCCCAACGGAGCCTTCCGGGAGTCAGGAGGGGCAGGCTTCCGGTCTCCCCACCTGTGGAAAAAGTCCAGTACACTGACCGGCAGCCGCCTGGCAGCCAGTGAGGAGGAGAGCGGCAGCAGCTCCAGCAAGCGCTTCCTCAGGTCCTGCTCGGCCTCCTGCGTGCCCCACGGGGCCAAGGACACAGAGTGGAGGTCTGTCACGCTGCCGCGGGATCTGCAGTCCACGGGGAGGCAGTTCGACTCGTCCACATTTGGAGGGCACAAAAGCGAGAAGCCAGCTCTGCCTCGGAAGCGGGCAAGTGAGAACAGGTCCGACCAGGTGACCAGAGGCACAGTGACTCCCCCCCCCAGGCTGGTGAAAAAGACCGAGGACGCAGCGGACGAGGTCTTCCGAGACACGGGCGAGTCCAGCCCGGGCTCCAGCCCTCCCAGCCTGACTCCCAAACTCCTCCGCAGGCAGGTGGCGGGGGCTCCTTCCTCTGGCCTTCCCCACAAGGACGAGGTCGGGAAGTCTGGTGCCTTGGGGACACTTGCCGCAGCTGAGCCGGCGCCCCCCACCAGCAGAGCAGGGCCAGGCGTGTCCGGAGGGGCCAGCAAGGCCCCCACTGAGGAGCCCAGAGCGAGGAGGCACAAGCCCTCCTCCGAGTCCCCAGGGAGAGACAAGGGGAAACTGTCCAAGCTCAAGCCTGTCCCACCGCCCCCGCCGCCAGCCTCCGTTGGGAAAGCCGGGAAGCCCTCTCAGAGCCTGAGCCAGGAAGCAGCAGGGGAGGCCGGCCCTGGCGGGAAAGCCAAAGCCACGGCTGTGGTTGTGGATGCTGTGAACAGTGACACCGTCAAGCCCGGGCCGCTGGGAGAGGGCGTCAAAAAGCCCGGGCTCCCGTCCATGCCAAAGCCACAGTCGTCCAGCAAGCCGGCGGGGTCCCCCACCAGCCCAGCTGCCGCCCCCTCCACCTTGCCATCAGCGTCTTCCGCCCTAGCCGGGGACCAGCCAGCCTCCACTGCCTTCATCCCTCTCATATCGACCCGTGTGTCTCTTCGGAAAACCCGGCAGCCTCCGGAGCGGATCGCCAGTGGCACCATCACCAAGGGTGTGGTCCTGGACGGCACGGAGGCTCTGTGCCTGGCCATCTCCAAGAACTCCGAGCAGATGGCCAGCCACAGTGCTGTGCTGGAAGCCGGCAAAAACCTCTACACGTTCTGCGTGAGCTATGTGGATTCCATCCAGCAAATGAGGAACAAGTTTGCCTTCCGCGAGGCCATCAACAAACTGGAGAATAATCTCCGGGAGCTTCAGATCTGCCCGGCGACAGCAGGGAGTGGCCCGGCGGCCACTCAGGACTTCAGCAAACTGCTCAGCTCCGTGAAGGAGATCAGTGACATCGTGCAGAGGTAGCAGAAGCCAGGCGTCAGGCCAGCCGGAGCCGCCTGCTGTGCACGAGGGCTTCCCCACGCCTGCCACGGTGGCTGACGTGAGACCAGTGAGTTGGGACGTGGGCCCGGGAGCGCTGTGCCGGGCGAAGCTGAAGGCCACTGTGGAACACAGCCCTACTACCTATGTTTTGCGCCAGCTGTCTTCCTGCACTTTCCCCTTTCCCCGGCGGGCTCCCTCAGCCTCCTCTGTCCCAAGCTTCATCTGTGGGGTTCCTGCTCTGCGGACTTCAGTTGGCCCACGAGCCTCTTCCCCACGTAGTGGTCCAAGACTGAGTTCTTCGGGCCACTTGGGAAAGCGGATGAGTATTTCTTTTTCCCTCCTGTGGCTCTGCCTTCTCCTCCACTTCCCCCAAGAATGAGTTCGCTGAGCAGGAGTCTTGCCACCAAGGCCTAGGAACTGTCCCCTCCACTTACCCCGTGGAGGGAGCCAGTGCACACCTCTTCTTGCGCCTCCTGTACTGAAGACATGTTTCCAGAACTCCATCCTGGAAAGTGCTGCCAGCTGGTCACTGTGTCCTCCGTTGCTGCCCGGGGCTGGTGCCCTCACATTTCCTCGTGCGAGGGACAGGTCTTGATATGGGGGGAGGGGGGGTTAAAACAGGGTGTTAAGACCAACCGGCCTTCAGGTCCCGGGACAGGTGGGGAAGCCGAAGGGGCCCATGGTGTGGGACACCGTCCTTGTCATCCGTTCTCTCAGTTCCTTGCTGTCTTGTGACAGGCACTGCTCATCCTGGATGGAAAGCTTGAGTCTTAAGGGTAGCAGGGTCTCAGTCCAAGCGTACCAGGATACGGGAGGCCGGAGGAATGGCTAGCTGGGTGAACAGCTGGTGCCCAGGTGGCCTGGGGTCGGGCCTAAGGAAGTCTGCTTTGGGCCCAGAACACCTTCCTTTCAGATTTCCAGGTGCCCAGAAGAGGCACTTGGTCTTGATTTCTGACCAATCTCCTTCTCCTCCCTTGTACTCCTGAGACAGTAGATTCATGAAGAGCTCTTTTCCTGTGTGGCAAGCCAGTCCTTAGTTTTCTGGAGTTCTGGAAGGATTTCATGGCTCTGCCCTCAGCCCAGCCACATCTGGTACAGCAGGATCTGCCATCGGCCACCAGCACACAGGAGAAAGACTGTGGAGCCAAAGCCCTAGCCCCTGTTGGCTGTGCACTAAGGGGCGGACATCCCGTTGAATCACCATGAGCAACACGGAGCCCCCTGTTTCTGTTGGGGTTATCAGGGATGAAGACCACAAACACATGAAGCCCCAGAACGTGTCTCAAAGAGCAGGCCTTTGTCTACTCTCCCCAGGCAGCCCGGGACCAGGCTCGTGGGGCAGAGGCCCGGACCGTCGTGAGCTTGACCTGGAGCAGCTACTGAAGAGTGGGCAGGCACCTGCCTAGGCCTCGTGTCAGGCCCAGGAGCAATCTTTGGAGAAACCAGGAGGAACCACCTTGCACCCCCACGCCTCCGCGTGCCGTGACCGCACACGGGGCCCGTTTCTGTGCTCCTCACCTAAACTTGTATTTTATTTCTCTGGTAGAGATGGTTTCCTTTGGATCAATGTACGCTGTCCTCACGGCGCATCACCTCTCTGCCCCCCCCCCCCGACTGCTGTGTTTCACAGACGGAGGGAGGTGCTCAAACACCACCAGCGGCCTTTCAGACAAAGCAGAACAGACCCCACCCAGGTTCCCTCAACTGCCTGTTTCCATGAGGTACTGATCTCTTTGTTCACATCATGTCCCACTATATTTTGCATTTATACCTTGGTATTACACTCTTTTATAGACTTTCTCTTTTATAAATGACATGTAAATAGTTTTCCACTCTTCTCCCTTCTCAATTGCTTNCTTTCCAATTGTTTTTGGGTTTTTTTTTTTTTTTTTTTTTTTTTTTGTCCAGTACATTTTGTTTCTGTATATGACTGTGTTTTTTGAATCCACTTCCCTCCGTAGTATTTTTTAAATAAATGTTTACGACATTAGAACTCGGGCAGATTGCTCTGGTCGTACTTTTTCCCTGTTGTTCCAAGCTGTGGTGTGCATGTGGTGGTGGGGGTCCCAGTTTCTCTGAAGGGGGACCAGAGGCTCGGTGGCGGGATGGCAGCACGAATCTTGCATCTTCCTCAGCCCTCCGAGAGCAGTCTCCTTGCCCTGGGCTCAGGCCCTTCTTGCGCCCTTGACACTGATCCTGCCAGCGGCCCCGGGAGAGGGCTCTGCCACCGGAGGGGCCGTGTCTGACTGGTGTGGGAAAGTAAGAGGCCAAGGTCTGTGCTCACTGTCAGGCTGTCACAGCGTCACTGAAACAGGGAGGAGGCGTCCTGGACTCCACTGCCCTGAAGCCTTAGTCCCTCCACAGGCGAGCTTTTCTCCTCTGCCTGTGAGGCCGCCCCTGTGCTCCCCACCCCCAGCCCCGAAGCACCCCTCGCTCACCGTGGTCCACATACCCCGTGTCTTATTTGCTGTGTACAGAGGGAGGGGCAGGGATGCTGGCCTCAGGGTGATGGAAATGCCACCCAGCGGGCTAGGGCCTCTCCCAGCCCCCCACCAAGGAGACCGAGGGGGGCGCGTGCATTTCCCCGTCGGGGCCTCCACTTAGTGCCAGCTGACAGCTTGGAAAGTGGAAGTCAGGGAAGTAAGTAGTCTGTCTGATAATGATACTTATTAGGCGGCAGACTTGTCAGAGGATACAGATCTGTTCACCAAAGCATGGTGAGGAGCACGGTTCAGTGGAAGCTGTGCTGCGCATCGGGCGGTGGAGGTGAGGACGCAGGCCTGAGGCGGGGGTGCTGGGACCTCGGGGCACGCGCACGCTGAGGGGCTGCAAGGCCTCCTCCCTCATTGAACGGAGGTCAGGGGCGTCACCTCGAGGGACAACTCTTGAGTTGGTAAGAAGACGCAGATGACTACAATGACAGCCGCCACCGATGGCTGCTCCCTCCGTGCCGGACGTGGGGCGGTCCCGAAGTCTTCACGGCACCTCTTTGGCAGAGCGTGTTACCCCATTTTCTTGACACCCAGCAGTGAGGTTACCGCTCGTCACGGCTTGTGCCGGTGCCCGTGGGAAACACAGGTCTTCTCTCAACTAAGAATCTCGCGTGTGCCGCCCAAGCTTCAGAAGACTTGCTTGGGTCTGGCTGTTCTGGAACAGTGGTTCGGAACTTCATTAGGCCACAGAACCCCTTGAGAACTTCGTGCCCCTGGATCTAGCCCCAGGAGAAAGCACAGAGGCACACCCACACGGTCTTCAGATCCTTGCGAGGCCTGCCCTCGAGGTCCGGAACCAGGGAGGGGGTCAGGCCTCCCGGCAGGGCCAACAGCTCCTGTCGCTGTCACCAGAATGAAATACAAGCCGAAATGTCAAAATGGGGAAGAGCCAGCGCTGACAGAGCCTCGGACCGCACACAGCCGCGTGGAGCACCGCAGGGCGGCGTGCTTGCAGAGCGGGGGAGGACGGAGCGGTGGAGACAACAGACACGTCGCAGCGCGCTGTCCATGAGCCTCGCCGATGTAACGCGAGCAGAAGCAGCCAGACAGTCGGTAGTGCTGCCAGAAGCTTCCATCTATTTAAAGCAGCACAACTGGTCTGTGGTTTGGTGTTAGAAGTCAGGACAGAGGGTCATGCCTGGTCGGGGTACAGGGGAGCTCAGGGGCGGGGCAGTGAATGCTCTGTTTCCTAGTCTGGGCCATGCTGGCTAATGGGTGTGTCACTCGGACACAATTTATTGAACTGTATGCTCAGAATTGGAGCACATTCTCCACATGTGTCAGATTTCAGTGAGGTGGGGTTTCTTTGCTTTTTAAGATTTATTCGTTTGAGCGAGACAGAGCGAGAGCATGAGCTGGGGGAGGGAGGGGCAGAGGGAGAAGCAGACTCCCTGCTGAGCACGGAGCCGGACACAGGACTTGATTCCAGGATCCCAAGATCATGACCTGAGCCGAAGGCAGACGCCTTAACCGAATGAGCCATCAAGGCGCCCCTCAGTGAGCGTTTTCTTAAAATTGCAGCTGTACGCTGCAGATGGGCTGTGTGTGACCACGTGAGACCCTCCGTTTCTTTCATGAGGGAGGTTCTGTCCCTGTCCTCATTTAACATGCAAGGAAGCTGAGGCTCAGAGATGTGAAGCAGTTGCCCAAGGTCACACAGCAGGTGCCACCGTACATCTGCTGTGCCGGACTGACTTGCTGGCAGGGCAGACGGCCCCAGTGTGACCAGCAGAGCTCTGTGCTCCAGAGCCTGCCTCCTTCCTCTATCGTGGAGTAGAAGTCAAGGATTACAGCCAGCCCAGCTTCTCCGGTGTCAGGATGTGTTATAAGAGTTATTCCCAAATTGAGTGTCCTGAGGAATCGATTTTTCAGTGTTCTCGGCACAGGTGGCATCAGGTGGGACAAGACTGACCGACCATCGGGTCTGTCCGTGCCCGCCCTCATCCCTGATGGCTTCCCAACCTCTTGGGCGGGGCCCCAGCCCCCTGCGTGGAGGGAGACAGCAACTTTTCTGAGTGGGGGTCTTCCGTGGACTCTGTCATCCAGTGTCTCCAGTCCTGGGACAAGGGTCAAGGTGGTGGCTTGTTAACTAAACAGCTGCTGGATGACTCGCTGCCCCATGAGCCTCTTTCTTTCTTATACGTTTTTAGGAATATTTCAAACACATGGGAAAATTCAAGCAAAAACATTCCCCAGCCAGTTTAATAGCTAAATGCTTTTAGATCTGCACCCCAAGATGAAGGCTTTTTTGTGCGTCTTGTATAAACACAGCTCTCCGGCGCCTGGGCTGGGGGAGACGGCATTGCCACGCCAGGTGGAGCGAACCCCGGCCGCCCAGGGGATCTTAATCTGTGCTCGCAAAGTCAATGTTTTCCGAAGAGCCTCACCTTCACTAATCTAGAGAGTGATCTTACCCACCGAGGAGAGTGCGGGGGTGGCGTGACAGGCCCCCAAGCTTCCAGCAAGCCTCGCTGGGGCGGGGCGAGGGTTAAAGAGGAGATACAGCCAGATACAGCGGGAGTGGATTTAACAGAGCAATGCCCTTAACAGTTTGCTCGTTTGGATTTTCAGGGTTATTGAGCTCGAATGTACAAGCAACTGGAAGGAATAACTTTGTTGTTGATCGCTGTTGAATGATGAAAAGTCTAATGACAGGATATCCACTTTTCTGAAGGCCCTCCCCACTCCTTTATCTCTGATTTCTTGGAGGTTAATCTCATCCTACGAAATTAAAAACCAGCCAGTATATTCCCAAAGTGTGTGTAAACACCTGCAGGAGTATCTCAGCCTTGGTGACCTCCAAGTTCTTGTAATCGGTGACCACAGAGGCGGCTCCTTTTGTTTTAGGAATAGAAATTGGCAAGTGAGGCTCACCAGGGGACCTTGCTTCAGGGTGTCCCTCTGCCCTTGGCCTTTAGTGTGTCCTGTCTCACCTGGTCTTTCCACGAGCCGGTTCTCTGGCTTCTCTGTATGTGAATGAGCGAAGGGAGGAGTGATCCAGCTTGCTGTCCCCACCCCACATCCCCCCCCCCAGCCCCCAGCCTCTGCCCCCCACAAAGTGGAAGTGAGCACAGACTAGGGTGAGAGCCTGGGCTGGGATCGCAATTCCTTTACCTGGCCACCCTGTGATGTCAATTCCCAGGGCCAGAGCTGTCCTTTCTGGACACGCAGGGACTCATTTTCTTGAGGTTTGCCCTCTGTGGCTTGAGGGCTGAGTGTTTGCCTCTTTTATCAACAGATGAAGACCCTGGGATGTGTTCTCTCCCCGTCAGACTGTCACATTAGCAGGAGGTATCCTGGCTCATCCCTTCCCTGGACAGTGGCGGAGGCCAAAGGGAGTACGACGTGCCTCCCAGACTCGGTGTTGCTGTCTGGCCCCCTCTCCCGGCGGGGCCTGTGGGCCCACGCATAGGGCAGAAGCAGTGAGGAGCCCCAGGAAAAGGCAGCTCGCTTTAACGTAAGGTGATGTTCTGATTCCTGTCTTCTCAGCCCATCCTACCACCCAATTTCCACACTCCCAGTCAGCTTGGCTCTTTTGTGGCTCCGATCTGTCACCCCTTAATAAAGTGGCTTTTTGGCTGCCGGGGATTGAGAGCTGCTATCGGGGAAGGTAAGTCACTAATAGAATGGAAAACACTGTGAAATGCTCCAAGGTGCCAAGCTGGGCCCAACCCAGTGTGGTTCTAAAAGGCTAATAAAAATCCACCAATTAATTGTGACAGCTCAATGGAAAATTATTCAATTGTGAACAGGGCCAAGCAGCAGCTCGAAAGGAGGAGGGGAGATGTTGCCATAGTAACATCAATCTAGGTTCTCCTCTCAGCGGTCGAAGGCAGCCTGGGAGTGAGCAGCATCAGACTGCCGTAGCTGACACGGGGTGGATGCAGGACACAGAAGGGCAGCATTTGAAGGAGATGCTCTTCCTCGCCCCGGGCCTGCAGCCTCTCCGGGCTGAGCTTCTCTACTCCCCTGGGGTAGAGAAGTTGTTTTCAGAATGCTCTTTGCTTTGAGGAAGCCAGGGAAGGAGCAGTCAAGTGCAGGAGGAAAATACACCCCGTATTGTGTTTCCCTCTGCCTTTGACCGTATGGGTATTTTACCAACTGCCTTAAGGGGCCGCTGGGACAGGGGTGGACACAGGCAACCCGATTTCCATCTCCCCAGAGTCACGGCCCTGGCAGCTCAGGAACACCGAGCCGCGAGGGCACGAAGGACCTGTCGGCGAGGGTCGGGTGGGCTTCCCATTATGGTTTTGCAGCGACAACTTTTATTTCAAAAGATACACACGACACATTCATATTCCGAACGTTTGAGAGGCAACCTTGCTCGAGCAAAATGTATTCCTTCCTTGTTCATCTCCCACTAGACTCCTGGCTTGGCAAACACTGTGCCACCGAGGACAGTTATCAGAAGGAAATGGGCAGCCGGTTCCAAATGACATCTCGACAGCACAGCGGGGTTTTCTGGCCAGAGGGATTTTGTGTTAATGGGATGGAGAACTTTTTTTTTTTTTTAAACTTTCAGAACCACCTCCTGTACCCAGTGGGATGTGCCCACTCAGAGTTGCTCTTCGGACATCAGCCACACGCGCCCCTGCGGAGACCGTCAAAACTGGGATTACCTCACTGCCATCACCAGCCCAGCTACCTTCGGCCTGGAGCCAACACAGCCGGCCCTGCCTGTCCATATCCATGGCCCGGCCGCGGCTGGGGCTGCCGGGCCCGGGGACAGCGCAGAGCCGGACCGCCGGGGAGGGGGCTGGGGCCACTACAGCAGGGCCGCGCTTTCTTCTTCCCGGGACGCAGCTTGCTTTGGGCCACCTCCTTTCGGTACCTTCTGGTCTTTGCTTCGGCAAAATTGGAAATCAAAAGCAAGCACCCGCCTAAGTGGTCCTACTGCTAAGAATTCCGTATAATAATCGCCACGCCTTCTTAGCACCCTGGTCTTTCGGGCTACAGAAGACGGGAGCGGGAGCGGGAGCAGGGAGGGTCCACGGACGCCCCGGCCCCTCACCGCCGGCCGAAGCGGAAGCTGAAGCCGCCTTTCTTCCTGCCGTAACTGCTGAGCTCCTCGGCCAGGGCCCCCAGCGGGCCGCTGGCCTTCTCGCCGTCCGCGGGGCGGAAGCCGGTAGCCTCGCTCCCATCGTCCTGCCTCCCAAACCGGAGTGTGAAGCCGGCGCGCCGTCGGCCCGACATCCGCAGCTCCCTGGCCGTGATCAGCAGGCCATGCGGGTGTGGGGCTCTCGGCCACTGGGAAGAGCCCCGTGGCGGGGGGACGCGGTGTCCCCCCGGCAGGTCGGCCCAGCTCATTCCGCCTCTGACACCTCCCACGGTGGCCACGGGCTCTTCTCTGTCTGGTAGAGGAAAGCAGGCACCCAGCGCCAGGAGGAGGAGGCACGGCAGGGCGTGAGGGCTTATCATCTGGCCCGGAGGAAAGAGAGGAAGAAGTTACCGGCTGCACGCATGGGCCTTGCATGACAACTTGTCAACAGTGCTTCCCAGAGCCCGGGCAGCCATCAAAGGCTGGTGGCTCCACTGAGCTCAGCTTGCGAGCAGCTTGAGGAAGTGTCACTATGCAGGGGGATCAGGCCTTTATTTTCTTAGCAGGCTCAGGAGCTGATTGCACCAATTAGGCTGATTCTCCTCTCCTGCAGTCCCCGGTGTCTGACGGCCTTGGCAGCTTAGCATTCAAACCCCCCCACCGCTGGGACGGCTTATAACGGTGCCCCGGCGGCCCCCGAGTGCTGTGTGGATTGGGGCTCGTTCTTTTTTTATTACAATTATTGACTCTTGGGCCGTATTGTCTCAGAGCCACAGGGTAGAAAATTCATAGCGTCAATCTCTCATAGTTTTCAACTTGATAATAAATGGGTCTGGCTAAGCTGTGTCGCTGGGACACTCTGCTCCTGTCTCGCTAACGTGGAAATGAGTTGCGCCCAGAAGCAGGAAATGGACTTGATGTTCCTGGCCTAACTCAGACACCCGCCCGGGAAGGAGCCTGTGGACGTGGCGGGGCTGTCGAGGATCCCTACAGAGCCCCGTCTGTGTGCACGGCTGCATGTCCTCTTCACAACAGGCTTCGTTCTTAAGCCCTGTTCGTCCCAGGTTTTCGGGCAGGAAGACTGTCGGGAAGGCTAAGAGGTGGAGCCTGGGCCACACAGCTGGCAACGGAGGCCCTGAGATCCGGGATTCTGACGGCCGGACAGCATCTTGGCGCGCCAGGCCTGTGGGCACTGCTTCCTGGCCCCGGCCTGCACCGGCCGTCCTGACAGCCCTCCCACAGGTCGGTCCTACGCCCTTCTGCAGGGGAGGCCGTGCGCAAACAGGGGACTTGCCCAGGATCTCACAGCGTTACTAGTGACAGAGCTGGGGTACAGGCCCGGGTCTAAGTGACTCAGAATCGCTACTCGACCCCCCCAGGTGGCGGTCCGGGGGGATAAGAAACAGAAATAGAGCTGCCCCAAATGCCCCTGCTTCGGCAAAAATTGCTCCTTCCCTCTTAAAGGAAGCCTTTTTGGTAATGACCATGGTGAGTCGGAGCCGGCTGTTCCTCTGAGGAGTAGAACTGAGCCTAGAAGAAAGAGCTGGTTCTGGAGAAGAAGCATGGGCTCCCCAGAGCTCTTTCCAGAAATGGCTCCCTTGAAGACATTTCAAAGTGAACTCAGCCAGAAGGCTTTTAAAAAAATCATAAAAGCGGCCCTCCTCCCTCCCTAAATCCAGCCCGCCTAACTTCCATCATCTCATCCCCCGGGGCTGGAGCCGAGTCTGGCCTGCGTCCGGGAAGACTCTCCATCAGGGCCTGGGCAGAGTCGGGGGCTTTCCACCTGGTGGACTGCTCCCCCGGGGGAGGGCCTCTGGGGCGGAGAAAGGGTGCACTGGTGCATAGGCGGAAGTGGCTTCTGTCCCCTCTTGGAGGGTCATGGACCCTTCAAGAACGCGGTGGAAGTTCAGGACACCTGCCACCAAAAATTGGACCCCAGCAATCCGGACACGGCAGGGGAAGCACATGGCGGAAGACCAGGGCTGAGCCTTCGAGGCCAGCTGTGGCCAACCTGGGCTGCGAGAGGCACCACTGGTGTCCACCTCCCGGGCCCGCGCAGCTCCTGACCTGGAAGGGGGCCGGGTTTCCGCTAGGGATGGAGCGGCTGTACTCACCGTGCCGCGGGCCTGCTCCCCGGGAAGGCTGCTGGGCAGGGCCCCTCTGGGTTCTTGTCTGGGAGGCACGGCTCCTGCTTTATATAGGCCCCCTGAGTGGACTGCCACTCTGCTGTCTGATTGCTGCACATTCCTGACCCTGGGATTCCATTGGGGACGCCCGGTGGTGAAGGACAGGGCAGTGCTGACTGCGTTGATAAAAGACGCGACACAAACAGGATGTGGGCTGATGAGTGGAGCAGAGGGGCCTGCCCTTTGCCCAGAGGCCCGCCTCGTTTGGAGTAGAGCGGGCAGCATCATTAACTGTAAATCTCGGGCCCAGGCCCTCGAGTCCCTTGGAAGAGGAGTGCATGGCACGCTCGCCCTTAGTCCTAGCTGTCCTGCCTTTGTCGGGTCAGCCTCACTCTTGGGAGAAGCGGGGGCGCTGTCCACGCCTCCCCAGCCCTGCACCCCCAGCACAGCCGCTCCCCTGGGAAGCCGGCGCTTGCCTGTCGCTCCGTCACTCCAGGCAAGTGGGAAGCTGTGTTGGGCGCCGTGGTTCGCCAGCCCCGGACCCTGGCGAGGGGCTGAGCGGGGCAGCAGGAGGGAACGTGGAAAGGGTTCGGAGCCCCGGGCCTGGCCGCGCCCCTCTCAAGCCCACGTCCCCTGGACCACAGTCGATGTGTTCCTTAGACGGGAAGCCTGGGGCTTCCCGCCAGCGCAGCCCCAGTGCCTGCCTGGGTGCCTGACACCCACTTGGAAAAGGAAGGACACACCCGCAAATGTTTTCAAAACTGGCCGATGACAGTGCCTCGCTCTCTGAACTGCCGCCGAGAGGGCTCGTGCCGCCGCCTCTCGGCCGTGGGGACGGGTCACGGAGAGGAGGCTGTCCGCCCCGGGTGGGATTTGGCACGGGCGGGGGGAGGCCGGTCATGGTCATGGCTCCGGCTCTCCCCACAGCTGGAGCCCACGATGGAGGCCACCAGCGTCCATCACCCCCAGGACGTTTGTTTCTCCCCCGGAGAGCTCACACGCCAGTGTGGGGAGCATCACGTGTCGTCACCCGCCCTGCCCGCTGCAGCGGAGTCTGGGTTGGAGGGACAGTGCCGTGGGCCCACGTGTTCCCGCACGGTCCCCTCTGGGCCAGGCGCGGCTGCTGGCCGGGCCCCTCACTCTCGTCTCGGTGCTCACGCCGCGGTCACTCTGCCAGCCCACGGAGCGGCCCTGGGGTCCGCTCCCGGTCCGAGGCTTGCACGGCTGAGCCAAGACCAGGTGCCCGCTTGGGCCGAGCGCGCTGCAGATGAGTGTCGCCGCCCGGGCCGCGGTGGGAGGCAGGCGCCCATCGCAGGGCACCTGTCTGGGGCCCCCGGAGCCCCCTTCCCCTGCGTCCGCTGTCCCCCCACCCGGCCGCCCGAGCCCGCAGGCCCCGCGCTGCGTCTGAGGAGCACCTGCGGGGAGACCAGCCCAGCCAGGCCCCAGCCTCTACTCCTCGCTTGGCCTAGATTTGCCCTCCCCCGGGAGCGAGCAGGGCAGCGAGGGCGGCCGGTGCTGCGGGAGGCTGCAGCCGGCCTGGGGGCCACAGCTCGGGCGGGGCTGGGGACGAAACGCCGAGGAGTTCCCCTAGTCTCGGGCCCCCCCCCGGCTGACTCTCTCCCCTCGGCCTGTGGAGAGGCACCCCGCCTTTCACACGGGAATGGAGATGGCCTCATGGGCACATCTTCTCCCCCGTAGACCCGAGGAAGGGGCGAGAAGACCGCCCCCCTGCAGGGGCTCCCCCTCCGAGGGTCCGAGGCCGGGCAGGAGCGGGCGCAGCCCCCATCCCGCCCGCTCCAGCCCCATCTGCGGCAGGAAGCCTCGGTCCCCCGTGGTCTCGTCCGGAGATAACAGGGTCAAGAAACGGCAGCGTGGCTTGACTTCGGGCCTCTCCACGGGCAGGTGCGGGGCGAGGGTGAACCCCTGGGCCGAGCGGAGCAGGTGCTCGGCCGCCTTCCATCCCCCAGGCGGGGGCTGCCTGTGAGCGGCGGGTGTGCGCGCGTGGGAGGCGGGAGGTGCGGGGTCGCTTCATCTCCCGGCGAGTGCTGGTCAGCGGTGACGTTGGTGCCGGCTAGTGATGGGGTCCAGCCTGCGGCGGTCACCCTCATGCCTTCTCTGTGCCTCCGCGCCCGCGGGCGTCCAGTGGGAGGTGCTGGTTCCTGAGCTGTGCCTTGGGAGATTTCTCGGGGACAGCTGTGACGGGTGGGGAGGGCAGGCGTGGGGTCAAGCCCCGAGGGCCAGCCCAGACCCCCCGGAGAAAAGCTCCTCTTGGCTATGTGACACACACCGAGCTCCGAGGTTCTGCTGTGAGAACCACCACCGGCCCAGGTCCCGTCCCGGACTGGCGCCTGCAGCTCTGGGAAGTCGGCACAGAAAGTCCCAAGGGTTGGGGCCTGGGCTGCGGGTGGGGGCAGGGTGGGGGGCGAGTAGCCCACAGACTCCTCAGCCCCGAGCCATCCTGCCCCCAGGTACTAGTGCCTGGAGTCAAGTCTGATGTTGGATTTGGTGCCAAACTTCCCAACTCCTGGGCCCTGCCAAGTGTTCCCAGAACAGCTGACCCAAAAGACTGTTGGGTTGTTGTTGTCGTTAAGAGTTATTGACTTATTTATTCAGAGAGAGAGAGCACGTGCGCATGGACGAGCGGCAGAGAGAGAATCTCAAGCAGACACCGCACCCAGTACGGGGCTCCATCCCAGGACCCTGAGATCATGACCTGCGCCCAAACCAAGAGTCGGACGCTCAACCGACTGAGCCACCCAGGCGCCCCCGAAAGATTGTTTTTAAGTGTACTTCCTGGGCTCCCTCTAGGGAATGAGAAGTGGGAGAGGGGACCAGTCCGGGTCCCCAGAGCAGCGGATGGGCTGGCTCTGGGCTGTGGGACCGTCAGGGATGGCTCAGGCCGTGCCAGTCGGAGAGCAGGAAGATCCATTCAGGCTGAGTTTCCCACAACAGAGGGTGGGACCAGACCCTTTTCTCAGGCTCAGGGTAAATGGGGAAGGGGTCGCCACAGGGTCCTGCTTCTTACACCAAGAGTGAGGTTCCCTGGGAAGCTGCCCTAAACGTCAAGGCCAAGTCCCAGGATGTCCAAGCAGACCAGCAGCCCCTGCTGCCCTTGCTTCTCTGCACGGGGCTGTGACTTTGCAAGGGTGGGACCTGTCGGGGTGACACAGCCCGGCTGTGTGGAGCCCACGCCCCCCCCCCCCCCCGGGGCTCGCGGAGCCCCCTCCTCTCCTGCCACCTTTTAGCCACATGCGAGGACCCAAAACTGGGCTCCACCTCTGCTCAGGCCCACACTAGTGGTCTTGGGCAAGTCACTCTTGGATCCTCCATTCCTCCACAGGCCTGGGGATGGCAGGGGTGCCCTCATCACGGCGGGTGTTGTGAGCTACCAGATAAAAGCTGGGTCTGGTGCAGTACCCACTCCGTCAGTGCTGGCCGCCCCTGGTGTTGGAGAGAGCCCAGACGGTGCCCTCTTCGCACACGTGGGCCTCCCAGGTTCTGGTGTTCCCTGCCAGAGCTCCGGTGCTGCCGGCTGAGTGTCCCTGCCCCCACGCGCCGTGGGCAGCCTCTTCCCGGGCCATAGGACATGCTGCTTATGCCTAAAACGCAAGCACCCTCGGCTGTGAAAACCTGTGGGGCTGAGGTCACAGACTCTTTCCAGTTGGTCCCATGAGCGGAGGCAGAGCAGCTTCCTGCCGACGGACCCCCCACCCATGGGGAGGGTTTGGTGTCTGAGGAGCCAAGTTGGGCACCTGGAGCAAGGGTGGCCCGTGGTGGCCATGACCACCGCAGTGACTTCCCGTGGGCCCGGTCCGGGGCAGGCAGGACCACATGCCTGCTGGCCAGGGACCCTGGGGAGGGGCATCGCGCTCTGTGGACGGTCCGGAAGCTTCCAGCGGCAAGGAAGGAGCCCTCTGTCCTACCGCACGGCTGGGTGCACAGACACCGTCCAGCTGCCTCCCCGGTGGCCCATCTGCCCCCCGCACCGGCTCTCTGACTACGCCTCGAGAAATGCCGGCTTCTGTGAAATAAACTCAGGGGGTTTTGCCCTTGAGCTTCACGCTGGTTTTATGAATAAATAGCCATCAGGAACCGTTGCTTTTAATAGTCTCGGCTCCCCAGGACTCCAGCCCCACAGGGCCTGCTGGTCACCCGGGGCCGGGGGGAGACGCACAGGTTCCTCCGCTGAAGCCCCGGCCCAGGAGGGGACCCCGCACTGAAGCCCAGGCCCAGGAGGGTCCGGGCCAGGCCTCCCCGGCACCAGCCACTGGCGGGTGTGCAGCTGCTTCTGCTGAAGGATCTGCCGCGGCCCCCGAGGGGCACGGGGTTCACCGGGAAACACTGTTTCTGCAGCAGAAATCAAGACAGGGAATCGGGCAGGAGGCCGTTCGGAACACACCCTGTGGTCGACGTGGGGCACCAGGCGAGGTTGGAGGCGGAGGCCCCAGCCGGGTCACCACAAGATTTTATTAGAGACAAGAACACACATGACACCAAGTGGACACCGCCCAGACCAGCTTCCGTCCCGAGCCGTGCGGGCCCCGCAGCCGCTCTGCGCTGCCCCAGCCAGCCTCATGTGGACGCCAGGCCCACCCGTCTACACAGCCGGAGGCTGCCTCCACCCACCCCGTCCCACCGCAGCCAATCCCAGCCGTCTGGGTGTACAGAGTCCCGCCGGCCGCTTGGCCACTGGGGATTTGGGGACAGCTCTCTCCCTGCAAGCAGGTGGAGACAGAGGCCCTGAAGAGGCTCGGCCCCTGGGACCAAAGCCTCTTGTCCTCTGGTTGAGGTTGAGCACGCCTCCCGCGGGCTCGCTGAGATGTGCGGCTGACCACAGGCCCAGCTCAGGCCCCCCGCCGCCCCGGGTCTGCAGACACAGCCTTCCTCCCCTCCCTCCTCCTCCTCTCCTTTCTGTTGACTCGCCCTCCGAATCCAGGGTGACGGGGCTCTGGCCCCAGCCAGGCCGGTCAGAAGCCTCCGTGAATGAGGGTGGCCGACGGCGGGCGCAGGAGGGCAAGGAAGAGGAAGGCCTGCGATGTGGCTTCTGCCCCAAGACAAACATTTTCCAAACCCATTTACATGCGGCTGCGGGGGACATGCAGCCCTTGTCGCCTGGGGCCGTGCTGAGGCCATCGGGGTGGATGCCCAGGAAACATCCGTCCTCCGAAGCAGCGAGCTCGGGCGGCCCCGGTGGCCTCCGCTTTAACTCTCCGCAACGTGTCCAAGCTTGGGGGCCGCGGAGCGAGTGGCCAGCAGCCGCTTCCGCGGGACCTGCCCGTGCTGGTGGAAAGGAACCTTCAGAAGCTTTGTGGGGCCCCACTCGCTTGCCCCGAAGTCCTGTGTCGAGACCCCCTCTTCTGCTCGGCTCGCTCTCCTCATCAAAGGAAGGAAAGGGACAGGGACAGGTCAGTTCACATGGGGTCAGCACAGGCCCCCGCCGCCAAACCGCCAACTCGGGTCCCTCGAGACGGAGTTCGGGTGCGGGGAGCCCGGGTCCTGGGTGACAGCTGGCACACATTCGTCGTCCGTCAGGCCTTGGTGGAGCTGCCTTTTGCTACGTGCTGCCCTAACCCCCTCTTCCTGTGGCCGCTGCCGCTCACGGGATGGCCATTCCCACGGACATCGCGGCCTGGAGCCCAGAGCCTGCCTTGCTCACCGCCGCCCCAGGGAGCAGGTGTGCGGGGCTGTCTGTGCCCTTTAGGAAGTGGGCTGCGCTGGCCTTGGCTGCCCCCACCAGACGGCTCTGTGCCCGATCAGCCAGCGCTGGATCCGGCCCCGGTCCCATGGTGGTGCCAGTCCAGGGCCAGGCGTGGGCCGGTGCTTTCGGGTAGGAAGGAACGGGTGGCTCCAGGTCGGCCGGATGCTCCTGGAAGCTGTCCCCCACCCCCACCCCCGGCACATCTGTTCTGCAGCCAAGCCCTGGCAGGAGCGGCCCCGGAGCTTCCTGGCGCACACGCACATCTGTGAATCCATTTACATCACACTCACCAGGAGTTTGTTTGATGACAGATCAGAAAACGGCTGACACTTTCCAAACAGTGGCTGGCACCGCGAGGCTGGCAGCGGAAGCCGGCTGTAGCCTGGGGCTGGTGGGGGAGACGGGGGCTCCCCGGGCGAGGACTTGGGTGGGCTGGCTCCCTTCTAGAGGACGGAGAAGGGGGCTGGCTCGGGGCCTTCCCTTCAAGTCATGCGGGCCCCCCACACCGCCCCGGCCACCCCTGCCGCGGGGCTGCCCCCCGCACGGGTCACGCTGGGCCGGGCCGCCTGTCTCTTGGCCGCGTCTGCTTCAAGTCCAGTGCCGACCGGGCAGGGACTCGGCGCCGTCTGCCCCGGGCAGACCTTGGCCCGCGGCAGATGTCCAGCGAAACCGGGCTGAGTGCCGTGAGCAGGGGGAGCTGCAGGGGACGGGCCGGCGGGCACGGCGGGTCGGCCACGCTCGGAGCCCTCCTGCTGCCCCAGCCCACCCTGACTCACGATTACTGCGGCCCAGACTGGTGGGAGGGGGAGAGCTGAGCCCCACGCTTCCCGTGTTCACACCTGCCTGCAGGCGTCCTCCGAGGAAACACGCCCGCCCTCCTGCCTGAGGGGGCCACTGGTGCAGCCCACCCCTGGGCACTGGGCCCCAGAACCTCTCCAAGGCCCCCATCAGATCCGCCAGGTAGGAGCCTAGAAACACAGCCCCGCGCTTGGTTCTGACGGCAAGGGCGCCGGGGCCCAGCACGACCCATCAGGGGGCTTGGGGCTGCTCTTTTTCGCCGCTGACCTCGGGACCCGCAGTTGGGCAGGCAGAGTGTTGGGGGCTAGAATGATAGGACATTGGGAAGATTCAAGGGAAGAGTGTTTCCAGTATCTGGTGGTGCCCCAGTCCCCCCATTTGCCCAGTGAGTCCCTCCCTTCCCCGCCCCCTGACCCGAGGTGGCAGCACCCAAAACCACCAGCAGGGGGCGGCCACGCCGCTGAGACAGCAGTCTCTGGGCTGACCGGGAAAGAGCCTCTGGACCCTCCTGGTCCAGCCTCCACCCTGCAGGCCTGATGCCAGGACACCCTAAGACTCTGGAGTCCCTGGAAATTGGAGAGTGTGGGGGTGGTGGGTTCAAGTCCATGCACCCCAGGAAATAGAGAGGTCCTGAGTGGCCAGGCCTGGAGGGAACAGGACCGGCCCCAGCCTCCCCCAGGCAAGAGGACAGGTGGGGTGGGGCTCCGGCTGGCCCAGGAAGGCAGGAGCCTGGGCACAGCGGCCAAAGGGACTGAGGGCCTCCCAGGCCTACAGGAACAGAAGACTGGGGCAGGGGGGCGGGGGGAGCTCCAGGGAACTGGCCTTGGGCCAGGAGTCCCCCCAGACCGCTGCGCCCCAGCCTGGCCTGCGGGAATGGTGGGTCCGGCTGCCGGCCCCCGGCCACAGGCAGCCCTCGGCACCACCCTCCGCACAGTCCTGAGGGGAGAGGTAGGCTCCCCAGGCACCGTGGAGGTGAAGGAGGGGGGCCGGGAGGGCCAGAGGAGGCCGGCCTGACTCAGAAAGATCCAAACAGTCCCTCTGTCAGCTCAAAGGGCTGCAGGGGTGCCACCTGCCCCTACTCTGTGCCCCCCACGCACCAGGGGTGTGGAGCGGCCACGTGGAGGGGCCGCCGGGGTGCTTGGAGGACTGCGGGCCGAGGAAGCCAGGACACTTAGCCCGGGAGCCACAGTCTGGGCCGGCAGGACTTGGGGCTGTCGAGGGGGCCCTGCCCGACGCCAGCAGAGGTCAACTGGGGGGTGGGGACGGCACGAAGGTGAGGTGCAGCCCACCCCCACGCGAGAGCAGCTCAGAGGAGACGCAGGGTGGGGTCGGGCCGAGGAGGGGGGAGGGGCGGGGGGGGGGGGGGGGG
>LNAC01000009.1:761505-791565 GCA_002007465.1 Ailurus styani | reverse complement strand
GGGGGGTGAGGGGTGGCGGGCGGATGCGGCGCCCATCTAGCGGTCCTCACGGACTGGCCGGATCTTCATCTCCGAGAACTTGAGCGAGTACTGCCAGCCGGTCCAGGAGGACCACTCGATGCCGTCGGCGTAGGAGGCGTGCGCGCCGCGCAGGTACTGCCCGTTGAGGTTGGACGTGTGGCAGTTGCGGTACCACCAGGCGCCGCGGTAGAAGGCGGCGCAGTTGTTCTCCGAGTGGTCGCTGTCGCGGTCCTTGGTGGTGAACCTCATGCCGCTGTGCTTCAGGAGGGAGTCCCCTACACAGGTGTGCGCACACAGGTGTGCATCACGGGGACACGACGTCCCCCACGTACCCACGTGCGGTGCACACACGCCTGCCCCGACACCCCGTGGTGTGTGTGTGGCTCGCCTGTGACACCCCGTGGTGTGTGTGTGGCTCGCCTGTGGGGGCCACCCGGAGGGTCCCCAGGCTGTCCCTGGGTCTTGACGCTGTCTGTCCCTCCTCCCACCTCTCTCATAGGGTCCCTTTCCTGGCCCTGCGTCTACGTGAGAAGAGAAACCCCGCCCAGAGGGGTGCGGCCACCCCACTTTAGAGGTCCAGTAGCACCCGAGCCCCAGCTGTCCTGATGTCTGGCGCGGGGCTCACTTTGCTCATCTGCAGAATGGGCAGGTGAACAATTCGGGTCCTGCCGACTCATGCTGCTGGGGCGAGGACCAGGGGGGACTTGAAGGAGGAGGCCAGAAGGTACCAGACTGCTGCGGCCCGGGGTCCTACCTGCTGTGCCCGAGTAGTCGGCCACGGTGAGCGGGTACCCGTCTTCCTCGGGGTCCACGGAGAACAAGCCCACGCCAAAGCTCCCGTAGCGGGCATAGGCCGTGCTGTTGTCGAAGTCCTCCAGGTCCACGTGGAGCTCGTAGGTGGCCTGCGTGGTCAGGGCGTGGATCCTCCTGAGCCCTGGAGTCGGGGGAGAATGGCCGAAGTCGGGGGGGGGCTTACAAGGTGACCCCCACAAGAGGGAACTGAGGAGACCCAAGAGCCCGGCTCACGTGGTTGGCAACAGGGAGGTTCGCGCCGTCACCCCTGGCCGCGCCCCTCCTCCTGCCAGCCTCTTTGGCAGGAAACGGAGGGCGCACAGTTTCTCGTGTTTGGTTTCCTCTGTTTGCTTTAAGTCATTTCCAAATGTTTGCGTGGAAGGTCAGTAGAAAGAGCACAGGAGTCAGAAGGAACCTGGAAAATTTGGGTCGAGGGAGACAGCACCCCTTATCCTCGCTCCCACTCGGCACCAGCCAGAAGGGATCTGGTGCTTGTACGCACTTCCCCGAACCTGGCCTCTGAGTCTTCGCACATGCTGTTCCCTCTGCCTGGGACACCTTTCCCTACTCCTCCCAGTTAGGTTCTGTTCGCGTTCAGGTCTCACCTCGGGAAGGCTGCCTGGCCTCCTGTCTGCTTGAGGACCCGGGGGCTCCCTTCTCGGTGTTCCTCCGTCTGTGTCCCTGCTGCCCATTTCCTTGTCTGCCTCCCACGCCAGCGTAGAAGCTCATGACTAAATCCCAGCACCTGACTGTGGCTCGGTACACAGTAGGCGCTCAATAAGTGCTGGCTTAGGGGCTGAGCAGCAGAAGGCAGGGTCTGAGTCTCCTGCTGTCTCCAGGGCCTGGTCCCCGCGCCCCATCGCCCCTCGCCCTCCCTCCCTCCCTCTCTCACAGGCTCACATTCATGGTGCTTCCCTGCCAGTTTGATTACCTCTTGATTAAAAGGGCGTTTAATTAAAATTACAAGTTATCAGCATCGAGTGACATTTCATCAGCCTCTCCCTCCTGAGCTCCAGACCCCCGCAGGAGGGTCAGGGTGTAGTACAAGCTAAGGGGGCCAGAAGACAGTGTGGCCCCTTCCCCACCCCGGCCAGAGGGGAGCCTGGGGCCACGTCACCTCACATCACTGGAGCAGGGTAAACAGCAGTGCCCTCCGCAGACCCCGCCCAGCCTCTCCCTGCAGCCCTCCCCCCACCCTGTCCTACTTTCCCAGGACACGCCTGGGACCAGGCTTTGAGAGCAAAAGGGTTTCATCCCCCTGCCTCTCTCTGCTCCTCCCCGGGCTCCCCCCTGGGAGCCCCAGCTCGCACCCCAGCTTGCACACCTGCGCCGCGGGCCTCTGGGGGCCGAGGTGAGGGGCCACAAGGGCTGCACACGCTGTAAAGGGCAGGTCTCGGACCACGATGACAACTGCCCACCAGCTGGACGGCCCTTGCAAATGCCAGGCACTGTTCCGAGCACTTCGCGTGGCTTAATGAATCCAGTGGAATTAGAATGAGTCCAGTTTAATTAAAGAATCCCTGTACAGCTCTTAGAACGGGGCCTGGCCCACTGCACACATTATCCAGGTGTTTGCTGCTGCTGCCGTGATCAACGAGGCAGGGACCCTGCTATCGCTGCCTGATGGTGAGGCTGGGCCACAGGGAGGTTAAGGGATGGCCCCGGGCCACACAGCTGGGGGGAGGCAGAGCTGGGATTTGAACCCAGGCAGACCTGCCCGGACTCCTTGCTCTTACTCAGTTCTTGTCCAGGGAGAAGGGCAAGAGGGACAGTAGCCCAGCAGGAACGCTGGAAGAGTCCAGATTCCTTCCCCCCCTGAGTGGTTGCCGGTGCCCAAAAGCCCACCATCAGCACACCATTCCTCCGGGCGAAGCCGTGCTCCACTCCTGGCGCACCGTGCCCGTGCCCGTGAGGAGCCCCTGGCAGGGCGCCCCAGAGGAGGGGCAGGGTGAGGCCCAGGGGGTCCTCCACCATCTTCACCCTTCTTCCATGAAGGCCACCTCCCCCCGGGCTCTCCCTCTCTTTTCACTTCCTGTGTCTCTCCAACCCCCCACTTCGCTGGGCCCCTTAATGGTGAGCTGAGATCGGACCCCGTTACCATCAGAGTTGGAGGAAGAGGGAGCTGGTGGGTTAAAATGGAGAGGAAAGATACTTAGACCCCTGAACCTCATACCGTCCCCCCAACAAACTCCCAGGTGGATTAAAGATCTGAACCTAATACAAACACTCGAAAACCTTAAAAAAAAATTAAAAAGACATCTTTGTAAAACTGGGAGGGAAAAGCAGGGCCTAAAACCCAGAGGATATAAAGGAAAAGACTGGCAAGAATTGGCTACATAGAAGTTTTAAATGTCTAGGAAATAAGCAATAATTTTACCAAAAAAAAAAAAAAGAGGCTGAAAGACAAATGACCAGGAGTAAATACATATCATGTGCATCTGACAAAGAATCAATAACCTTAATATATAAAGAGCTCCCATAACTCAATAGGAAAAGACAAAACACTGGATGAGAAGGGGACGGGGGGGTGTGGAAGAGCAGAGGGAGGGAACGGCCAGGGGAGTCGAAGGCTGAGTTGACATTCTCCTCAGGGCTCCCTGTCTGCCAGGAGCTAATCAAGGCCCCGCTTAAATGCTTCCTCCCGCACCTTCCGTGGCTGCTGATAGATTTCAATTAAGATGCCGTGAGTGGCGGAGTCACCAACGCCGCTCCAAGGAGGTGGGTGGTGATGCGGAAACAGGACCCCCACCTGGCCACCCTCTCCCTATCTTGACACACCCACCCAGGTGGGGGGCGGGGGAAGGGTCTCCCCACCCAGAAGCTCCTCTCCCCACCCCGGACGCTCCCCTGCCTCTGCTCTCACTCACTCGGGGTTCAGGGTGTAGTTGAAAGCCTGTGAATCCTGCCCAGGCTTCCTCCATCCCGAGACACACACACATCACCCATTCGGGGCCCAATTTGCTCACCCATCAAAGGGAAGGACAACGCAGGCCCACCCACCCTCTTAGGGTGGGTGTGAGGTATCAGGGCCAAAGTCTATAAAATGCATCTGGCATACAAGAGGTGCCCGGTAAACAGAGATTTGGGGTAATAAAGTTCTGCGGCCAGTCCCTGCCCGGTAACGGGACACAGGGGAGGCCAGGACAGAGAGGGTCCTGCCCTCGTGGGTCCCAGGGTCGGGGAGATGGACACTAGGCCAATGACACTGTAGGTCACCACCCAGGTGCCTCTGGGTGGGGGGCAAGTGGGCACGGACCTGGCCCCACCCGTTGCACTGACCCCGTCTTTCCCCCAGAAGTTCCCCTGAACCTCCTGCAGGCCTGGGACCTTCCCGACCCCCACCTGGAGCCCAGCCCTCCGGACGGTGCTCCCCACCAGCCACGTGCCTCCCACCTTCGTTCCCACCTCCTCTCCCTCCTGCCCCAGCCCTGCTGGGGGGCGTTCCCAGATACCCAGGCCTGGCGAAGTCAAAGTGGGGTCCCTGTGCTTTGGGGTGGGTGAGCCCATTCACGTGGCGTGTCAGTGCAATGTTGTGTTTTATTTTATTTTATAAAGTGTATTTATTTAGGTCCTCTCTGCACCCAACATGAGGCTCGAACTCATGACCCCGAGATCAAGAGTCCCACGCTCTTCCAACTGAGCCAGCCAGGCGCCCCCATTTTAATGTGTTAAAAATATAAATGGGGGTGACTTCTAATGGGGACACGGAGCTTCTCTTTGGGGTGGCGATGTTCTGGAATTAGGTAAGGGCGAGGGTCACGCAGCTCTGTGAATATACTAAACCCCCCTGAATCGTGTACTTTAAAACAGTGAATCGTATAGACTACTAAAAAAACCCAGAGCAGGCGGGGAGGGCGCGTTCCCTCGGGCCAGGGGCACGGAGACCCAGCAGGTGTCCCGGCTCTTACCTAGCCAGTGCTCCCCCGTGAGCTTGCCAAAGCCGTCCCGGTACGCCTCCCAGCCTCGGAAGAAGTTCACGGAGCCGTCCTCCCGGCGCTGAAACACCTGTGAAGCATGGAGAGCTGACTCCACCCGCCCCAGGACCCCCAGCCCCTGCCGCACCCCCTCCCCTCGCCCACCCGCTCGGGAGGCCAGGGGCCTGGAGCAGAGCAGGAACTCAAGGGCCTCGTGGTGGCCCCAGGCGGGACTGGCCGAATGCCCCCCAGGCCCCCAGGACATCCCCCCAGGAAGGAATCACGGTGCACGGGGCTGGAGAAAACGCCGTTTCCAGGCCCACATCGGCTGGCTTGCTGTGCGACCCTGGGCGGCTCCCACCCCAGCTTGGGCCGAGCCTTCCCCGCGGGCCAAGTAAGAACGGTGGGCAGGCAAGGGTCCTAATATCTTTCTCCAGGTCAAGACGAAACTGGGCAAAAATCCATCCTCGAGTGTCGACGCACCGAGAACACACACGGACCCGGGCCCCGGACCCGGGGCTCCATCTCCCGAAACGATTCTGCCAGAGTCACGCGGCAGGGGGATCCGTGGGGGCTGGGGAACCAGAGCCCCAGCCACTTCTCCGGAGGTGGGGGGTGGACAGGAGTCCACAGCCCGCAGGGGTGGGACTAGGGTACCAACGAGCAGCCAAGCTGCCTCTGTAACTCATTTTAATAACATGCTCCAGTTGGGAGTCAGGAATCCCATCGGTTAAATTGCTTTGAAATAAGTACCACGCTGGTCCAGGCCAGGGCTGCCTTGAGTGTTTACAGGATCCGCTGACAGTCCTGTTCCTGGCTGCCCCCCCTTCCAGCTCGTTCTGTGCAACAAGCCTTTTCCGCGCTCATTTGCCGAGGCAGCACCCCCGCCCCCACCCCGCCCGCCTCCATCTGGGCCCAGGAGCCACGCGGTGGAGACGGGGCTGCGGCACCGGCTCGCTGCCGACTTCCTGACTAAGCAGCCTGATTCCAGTGGCCCTGAACCGCCCGGGAGGGTCCTCCGCCGGGAGCCTGGCCTCCTGCTCGGCGTCCGCGGGGACCGGTGGGTCACAGCCTTTGCGCAGTTCTGACGCCAGGGAGTGGCCGGCCTCCCGTCCTTCTTGCCCCACCGTCCAGGCCCTGACAGGTGCCAAGTGCTCAGCAGGGACCGGCTGGGGAAGGGAATTCGATCGGGCGCGGAGAGATCTGAGAGGCGGCGGGGCGCGGTATTGACGGCCCGATTGGGACCCTGAGCACGTGCCCTTTGAAAGGCTTAATCCTGGCAGAAGCTCAGACACTCCCCGGAGAAGGCTGGAGAAGGCTCGAGAAGGCAGCGGGCAGGGGGAGCCTGTTTCTGCCGGAGGGGGAGAAAGTCGGGGGCTGGGGGGTGGGGGCGACGGTAAGGACCTAGGCCCTGCCACTCAGAGCACCAGCCACGACTCCACCTCTCTGAGCCTCAGCCCCTCGTCTGTCCTTGGGGGTCACAGCGGCACCTCCCCCGTGGGCCCTGGCGGTCCACTGAGAAGACGCTCAGGCCCGGGCACACAGCTGGTGCTCCATGCGTGCGCGCTGCAGGAGAGCGGCGGCATCGAGCCCCAGGCCGGGCCATGGGTCTCCCCCGGTCCCTCCCGGTCAGCCCCTGTCCCAGGAACGCCGCGCCCTTCCGTCCAGTCTCGAGCCCTCCACGCATGCCCCGGAGCCACCCGGGAGCCCGCCCCGTGCCTCCTCCGTCCACTCCGATGTTCCCCGGATCATCTCCCNCGGGGGCCCCCCCCCCCCGATGGGAAGCAGGACTCCTCTACGACCCGGGGACAGTGGGTATGCCCAGCACGTCCCGTTCTGGAGGGCAGTCCGGGGAGGGCCTGGAGCAAGGGCGAGGTCCAGACCACAGGTGTGGCCTGGGGGCCTGGGAACATCCCTCCTCCCCTCTGGGCCTCCTTTGTCCTCACCCTCTGATAAGCCAGGCCTGCCTCCCAGGGCCCCAGCGAGGGGTAAGTGGCAGGGCGCTGGTCCTGTTGTCAGCACTATCGTTATTTTTCCTGTCACCGCTGTTAGGAAGTAGGTTGGCGGGGGGTCTGCCGGGGTCTGGGCACCAGCAGGGCGTAGGCCCTGGAAATTGAGACGGACAGACAGAGCGCCCGAGGCGGGCTGGTGTTGACAGCTGGCCAGGCCGATGCCAGGCTGAGTCCCTCTCACTGAGCACGTTCTTATTCACCGAATCCTTACCCCAACCCTGTTCTCTGCCCCCCTCGTCCTCACGGTAGACAGAAGCTTGGACACTGGCCAGAAGTCGGGGGGGCAGGGAGCCTGGGGTGGGCGGTCGGACCCTCCCCTCAGGCCCACAGCCAAAGGCCAGGCTGGACACCGGCAGGCCAGTGTCCTCCCCCGACGCCACTCTTGTTTGCCACTGACCAGACGCAGGATGTGCCTCCTTGTCCCCCCGCCAGGCCACTTACGCCGACTGCTGATCTCCAAACCCCGTCCTCGGCCCCTCTCTCGCCTGCCAGGAACAGACGGGGGCCCGGCTGGGGCTCAGCCTGGGTGTGTCACCGGAAGGTGACAGCTCATGCTCGGGGGCCGCCGGGACCTCCTGCCTTTCTCTCCACCCGGGACAGTACGACACAAGCAGCCACGCAGGCAGACACTCCAGATGAGACGGTTTGAGTCTACACCCGCTGAGAAGCCACGGCGACTGTGTGCCCACGTGAGCGCGTTCACCTGGGGCCCATGACCCTCGAGCCACCCCGGGGACGGCCCAGACATGTCCATGGTGACGCTCTGCAGAAGTGGCGATCAGACTTGACGACCAGGACCCCGGGAAAGGCAGGTGACATCATGACACACACACTCACCGGTGCTCCTATCGGAGGCAAAAATGTCCTACAGCGAGGCCTGCCCTCTGAGACTCTCCGCTCTGGGTGTTGCAGCCTTGGCCTTGGGCCATCCTGACTCCTGGGCCGAGTGCCGTGGGAGCCTCGCCGGCCAGGACCTCAGACGCGGTACCCCGGGCCCAGCCTCAAGCCAACCCCTGCCCGACGTGGCCCGCGGGTCCCAAGGGCCCTCGAGGCCGCAGACCGGCTGCCGGTTCTCCCGATGTTCCCAGGAGTTGGCTCCCTCTGACTCGGAGGCCCAGGCTGAGCCACAGCTGGACTTCAGGGACGCTGGCTGGACGGATGTCACCAAGCAGAAGGCCTTCAATTACAGAGATCAGCCAGACAGGAAGACGGGAAGAGGGAGCGAGCAAAGGATGGTTAGAGCCACTTCCCGGCCATCTGTCCCCAAAGAACATGGATCGGCACTTAGGCCAAAAAAAAAGTGGGGGGGGGGGCGGGAAAAGGCAGGGAAACAAAAGAATGCCTTTTGAGGCGAAAATCTTCACGGGGCCGGCTCCCGGGGCGTCTCCCTTGGGTCTCAGCGGCGAAGTGACCGAGGCAGGACGCCAGCCGCCGGCCGGCCGCTCCAGCAGGTGGCACGTAGGAAGACAGACAGAGCGTGTTTTCTTGATGCGGCTTCTCAAAAGCCAGTGCCTGCCGCCCGGCGTGTCTTCCAAGTACTGCTTGGGGGCTCTGCCAAGGGAGGGCTGGGCCCACATGGTCCCGCAGATGGTGCCGGGCGGTTCCAAAGGAAGGAGCGGCTGCATGTGGGGCGGCGGCAGGCTGGGGGCGCGGGCAGCAGAGGGGCCGACGGTCCTGCGTGTGTCAGCTGGGCTCCAGGGACCGGTCTTGTGCTCCACAGGTCTCGTCTCTGCCGTCACCCCTTTGTCGGATGGGCCCTGTCCGACCGGCTCCCTGTGGGCCCGGGGGCTAAGAGCCAGGGTCTTGTTCTGGGCGCCCAAGCCGGCTCCATGGTCTCCCCAGCCCAGAGGGCTTTGTGCTCCCATTTGGCAAAAGCAGGCAAGGTGGGCGAGGGGGAGTGACCGCTGTGGAGTGGGGACACCCTCAAGGCTGAGGGGCCGTGCTGTGCGCCCCCAGGCCCGCGAGCCCACCCGGCCCCCAGCAAGGCTGAGCTGGGCCAGCCCCGGGAAGTGCCCTCGGTTGGCACCCGGGAGACCAAGTTCCACTGGGACTCCAGCCGACAGGCCGTGTGTCCACCTAAGTCTGGGCTTCTATTGTCTGCAAAATGAAAAGCTTACGGTTGGGGTCCGGTGTGCTGAGCCTGGGCTCCTGGGGTCACTCGGGCCCTCAGAAAGCCCACAGCCTCAGGAGAGGAGGACGAGGAAGCCAGCGGTCACGGGGCCGGGCAGCTCCAAACCTGCCACGCTCCCTCCATCCCTGTGCCTGTTCCGTCATCTGTAAAGCGGGGGTCATAGTAGCTCCTACCCACAAAGATTCGGTAATGGTCATGGGCGCTGGTGGATACACGTCAGTCCACAATGGTGACAATTGTTGGTACATGTGCTGGGAGCTTAGAGGAGGCTGAGCCATCTGCAGGGGTGAGTTCCAGGAGGGCTGCCTGGAGTAGGAGACTCAGCTGCTCTGCTTATTGAGCAGGGTCTTGGCAGGTGGTCAGAGAGGCCAGGAGATGGGGGCTGGGCGGGTCCAAACCCAATGAGATGGGAGGGGGCGTCTCTGCCACTTGGCAAGGGTCCTCAGGAGGCAGCATCTGGGACTTTCCCTAGACTCTGATGAAGCTGCTGACAAAATCCCTTGCAGGCAGATCTTGTGGGTTGTGCAGCTTTGGGGTCCACCAGCCCCCAGACCTCCTGGGCAGGCGAGTCCGGGACGGGCAGGGGTGGGGCACGGCGGCCAGGGTGGATTCTTGTTTCTAAGGAACAAAGAACTTGGACGTGCCACGTAGCCTTTGAAAGGCGGCCGCCGGGGAGGCTCTGCCCGCTTTCCCGGGAGGCCATGGCTCCCTGAACCCTTTCTGGACACCTCCGGGTGGTGCCCCCAGGTACTCCCCGGGTGCTGGCAAGAGCACAGGTACAGAAGGCCCTGGAGTTTGAATCTCGGCTCTGCCTTTTGCGGGCAGTGTGACCTCGGGCGAGTCACGGACCCCTCCAAGCCTCAGTTTCCCTCTCTGGAAAGAAGCGCCAGCAGCAGCCCCTCGGCCACCCCCGCAGGGCTGCAGGGAACACGCGCAATGAAGGAAAAGTGTAAACAGGGCGCACATAGTAGGTCTAACCAATGTCCCCTCCCTCTCCTTCCGAACCAGCTGCCAAGCCCAGAAGGAAGCGGGCCTCCTCCTTGTTTTTGACTGAAAATGGTACCCCCGGGCTTGGCGCCCCGCCATGCTTCCCGGCTTGGCAGTCAGTGCCTGCCGGCTCCTGGCAAACAGGGCTCGGAGCTGCCATTTGTCAGATGTTGAGCTCCCGGGCTGAGCCCCGCGTGTGCTACCCCGTTTTACGTTAAAAGTTGACCAAATCCAAACTGCTCTGGACGGAGGTAAGCTCTCTCCCAGCGCATCGGTCAAGGGGACGTGGGGCCTGTCATCTTGCCTGTGCATTAGGGCGTGGAGCGCGACGGACTCGGGGGAGCCGGTGCCGAGCTGGGGTGCGGCTCGGGGACACCGTGGCCCGCTGATATCACGGCAGGTCCCCTCTGCAGCAAAGACCGGCTGACACCTCAGCCCACGTAGGGAGGAGTGTCCCACAGCCCTGCTGGCCAGCCTCCCCGGCTGCAGCGGCCCAGGAAGCTTTTCATCTCTCCCTGAGCTGATCCCACCGCCAGGCTGGGCTCCGTGTGCTGGTGGCGCCTTTGATGTTTTGCAAGTGAGGGAAGGATTTTCCTCCCTGCCGGGGGAGCTCAGGTGGGGAGGGGACCGCTTCCTTCACAGCGAAGCCAATTAGCAGCATATCTGAGCCAATAACCTCACACGACAGTAACGCGCCCGTGTGGGGCAGAGAAACGCAGAGTGTGTGGTCACCGTGCACAACGGGGCGTGGGCCACTCAGCTTGCGGCGCTGGGCGCAGGCGACGGCGCGATGAATCCCGGTGGGGGCGCAGAGCGGGATCGATCCCACTGCGGGGTCCTGCGGCGGGAGATGCTGACCTGGACCTGATTTCCGCGTCCCCGGAGGTAATTATGCAAAGGCGACGGAGGGGGCCAGCAATCAGGCCCGGTGACATCAACGCCGTGGGCAGATGTGGGCAGATGTCGGTGGGGGCAAGGCTGTGCCTGGGCAGAGAGGCAGGGAAGTGGGGGGGGACCCGTCTATAGATGTCGAGCTGGACCCTCCTCTGACCACATAAAACCCACACCAGGCCCCTGCAAGGCGGCGGCACAAGATACAAGGGCCGCACCGGCGGCTGGATGAGGAAGGGGCCCCAAGAGGGGATGCGACCTTGCCAGTCTCGCGTGGCCGATGGGGAGGTGAGCCAGAAACGGCCAGCTCCGTCCCACGCATTGCCTTCCGAGAATGAGGCAACCTGGCCTGAGACTTGCCTTTCAACACCCTGCTTGTGAAGATCCTACAGGAGGGAGCCAGGTCCCTCTGTTCGCAGGGAATCCCCAAGGCTCAGGGTGGACCCCTGCTCCCCTGCTCTCCGCTCACCGGGGAAGAGCCCACGAAGGCTTCTGACTCTCTCCCCAGTGTTCTGTTAGCCTCACGGAGCAGGTGAAAAAGCGAGGCTCAGTGAGGTGAACTGTCATTGCTCAGTGTCAGCGGTCACGGGTGTGACAAGGGACAGCAGGCGGACAGGAAACCACTTGGTCACACCTGTGCAAAGAAGGAGCATGATGGCTGGGCCCCGGTGGTCAGAGAAGCTTCCCAAAGGAGGCCCCACAGTCACAGCAGGACGCAGTCCTCGCTTCCTGCCTTCCCTCCTCCTTTTCTGGGGCAGGGCTGGGGGTGCGTGCCGTGTCAAGTTCGGGAGTGGCCTTGACAATCGGCATGACCCTGTGCGGCCTGGGTCGCTGTGGACAGAAGGCTGGGGTTCAGCCAAGGCCAGTGGCCACATCAGCCAAAAGGCCACCTTGAGGTGTGTGCCCACCTGCCTCTGGGGCCTCCCTACCCCAAGGAGCCACATGTGGCCTCTATCCCAGCGGCACTTCCTCCTCTCGGCAGCCACGACGCAGGGCCCACAAAACTCACACTCCCAGAACTACTCCCCCACAGCTGCCGTGCCCTTGGCCCCAAGGCTCTGGGTGCCTCCCCACCTGGGGAAGTCCTGAGGCCAGCAGGAGCCCAATCAGCCCTCGGGACAACGCCTGTCTCCAAACGTGCGCCCGCAACTGCACTCGACCCAGCCCCTGCCCGCCTCCCTCCTCTCACCCCTGCCCCCTCAAACTCCGTACACCAGCAGACAGAACCCACGCAGGCTCAGACCCAGCAGTGCCCCGTCCCCGCAGACCTCTGCCTGCCCGTTCCCTTTGCCTGGAACACGGTTCTCGCCTCGTCCCCCAGTGCTGGGACCTCCCCGTCCAGAAGTTTCCCTGGGCTGCCCCGGCTGAGTTAGGGGCTCTCCTCTGGGCTCCCCCGTTCCCCCCCGCCCCCCGCCCTCACAAGGTCAGCTCACCCTCCAGCTCCCCGCCGGCCCAGGAGCTTTGCTGTTGGCGCCCTGGGCCTGCGGTTGGTGCTCGGCGGTTGAATAAAGGGCCGCTGTGCGACAGCCAGGGCGCGTGGTATTTAAGCCGTAAAGCGCCCTGCAGGTGCCCATCCTTGCCCGGGCGGGTCTCGCCAGGAAGCAGGCCCTGGCTGCCGCGTCCAGCCCCAGATGGCCTGGCCACCAGGGAGAGCCATCCGGCGTCGGCACGCGAGGCCTGGCAGCCCAGACACGGGGCCTAACAAGGATGGACGGTACCGGGGTTTGGAGAGGCGGCAGCGGGCTCCTTCCCAAACAACAATTGAGTTTCTGAGAGATTCCGTGTGGCCGGGAGGTGATCCTGACAGAAGCCCAGAGGTATCTGGGCAAAGATTGCTTTTGACGGAAGCCCAAATGGATATTAACGTTTATCGGCCTCGCAAACACTTCTCAGCCGAGAGCGGCCTTCCTTCCACGGCCCCTGATCCAGGTGTCTGAGCGGGAGGGCAGGGGGGTGGAGGGGGGCGGCTGGCGTTCCTCATCGACTCCCCGGTAATGGCCCCTGAAGCCCGGGGCCTGGGCATTACCCGCCTCCCGCCCCAAATCCTGATGGACTTCCGGGGAGACGGGCTTCCAGTCCGCCGGCGGGGAAGATGCGGGGCCCGGGCTGGCGCCTGGGTCTTTCATTAAGCCTGTCCTAACCCTTAACTCTGATTTCTGGGCTTTGGCTCCTACGCTGGCGCGGCTCTGCCTGCCGAGGGGCTCCCAGAGGCAAATACCGTACCTCAGATGTTCTGAGTTAGGAAAACAAAAGAGCTTTTCGCCCCCAGATCGGATCAGTACACTTAAATGGTCTCCTCTGGAGCTTGAAGACATGTCTGCCGGTATGTCTGTCCCTGGGTCTTCAGGGAATTCTCAGCTGCCGGCTCTGCCCCCTGAACGCACTCGCGCCCCCCCCCACGCACCTGCCTCACTCTGGCCTCCCCGTCTCTCCCCCCTGCTCAGGAAAGCCAACCCCTTTCAAAACCGATGCGGGCTGCCCACACCTCCATGTCCCACCACGTCTTCCCCCAGAGAAGCTCCCCTCTGCCCTCTGGCCATGAGCGCGCCAAAAACCGTACCACACTCCTGGGTGAGAAACGGAGAGGAAATGCCAACCTCTCCTCATGCCCCAAGTGCCAAGGGGGCCTGCCTGGGCTCCCCTGGAAAGAGCCGACCCGATACCCTGCTTCAGGCCCCCGTGACTGTCCCCTGGACGACGGGGGGTGCCCTCTTGGCAAAGAGCTCAGTAAGAGGAGGGGTCACACATGTCCTGGTCCCGTTGGGTGGCCAGGGCCTTGCATAGGGTGTGGCCCATCATCCTAAATAGCGATCGGGCCACTGATGGGCCTGTGCTGAATGGCCCACAAGCCTTCAGCAGAAGCCTTGGTCAACCTGGCTGTCCTTCCCCATCTTCTGAGATTTGGGGAGGGTCGCAGGCCTGCGGCCCCGGCCCCACCCATCAGAACAGCCACTGGCTCACGGCTGGGGAAGCAAAGAGGCAAGGACACAAGGGATCTCTTCCAAAGTAACCACAGACTGCACCCCAGGCCCGCACCCATCCTGGGGGTGTCCGTGCCCAGGTGTAGCTGTGTCCAGGGGCCCCGAACCCAGCAGCCCTGGGGCAGTGGGGTTCCCACCATGTCACCCTGGCCAGGTCTGGGGGCTCCATTCCTGGCGGCATGGCCCTGAGCTGGTTTCTCTGGCCTCCCGGCCTCCCTCCAGGACATTAAATCAGCGATTTTCTGTTGTTTGCAATTAAGATCTCTCAGTGAGGCAGCTCATCCCCATTTTACAGCTGAGGAAACTGAGGCTCAGAGGAATTAAGTAACTTCCCCAAGATCACACAGCAGGACTGGGAGCCACCCAGTCTGTGGCTGTTGGAGCCCAAGCTCCCCGCTGCTCTGGCAAAAGCTGGAGCACAGGCCTGTCCGCAGCATGAGCCGGCAGCCTCCTCCTCTCCCCTCTCCCCACTCTGATCCAGGAACCACCGTCAGCTTAGAGCTCCTGAAGCCACCTTATGCCATCTTTCTCTCTCCAGCACCCTCAGTAGCTCCCCAGTGCCCACCCCAACCCCACGGCCTGGGACATTGACGTTGGTCCCTCCTCTTCACGCGCCACCCAGCCCAGTTGGCTGTTCCCTGAAGAGGCTGTGTGCTTCCTGTGTCCCAGGCCCTGGTTAGGTTGCTCTCTCTGCCTGGAACACCTTCTCTGTCCTTCCCACTTACTGCTCTCACCCGCCTCTCACGGCTTATCTGCAAAGCCCCCTTCTCCTGGAAGCTCATAGAGCCTCCCCAACCTCTGCCTCCCGTGACTTATTCCACCCCAAATCCTCACAGGCTCCGAGTTCTCCGGGAGGACTGCGGCAGGGACTTCCCCATCCCTGTGCTGCCTTGGCACACAGTAGGTGCTCAAAATTGTCTGCCCATCTGTGAAACCAAATGTGAAGCCAGGAACCCTTCAAGTGTCAGTTTTACGAGCCTTGCTTTCCATTGTCACTGGGCATCCCAACCACAGCCAATCTGGGGAGGCTGAGTAGTTTTAAGGGTGGCAGGCAGATGTCCAGGGACAGTGGTATAGGTTGTTCACTGCTCTAGGGCACCTGGCTCACATCTACTCTCCTCGCCAAGCCCAGTGCCCCAGGGGGCCGAAAGGAAAGGACATGCATTTTTAATTTACACAAAGTCACCCAATGACCAGTGGCAGCCCCACTGAGGCCTGGCCTCCAAGGCTGAGCTTCAGGTGAGGGTTGGAAGGCCACTGATTTGACAGGGAGGGACAGCAAGCTCACGTCCTCTCCCAGCTCCAGAATGGGGGGTGGGGGTCAGCAAACAACGGCCCACAGGACGACTTCTGCCTGCTGCCTGTTTTTAAATGGCTTGTGAGCCAAGGATGGTTGGGGACATTTTTAAAGGGTTTTTAAAAGGCAAAAGAAAAAATATTTTAAAATATCTTTGCAACAATATTTGAAGAACTCACGAGCATTTTATGAAATTCCCACTTCAGTGTCCACGCGTGTTACTGAGATGCCGCCAGGCCTGTGCGTTTCCCTCGGCCTGGGGCTCTGGCGTCCGCACGAAGGCAGCGGCCAGGAGTCACCACAGAGTCTGTGGGAGGCGACGCACGCAGACCCCGCTTCCAGCAGGGGCTTCCCCGCTAGCAGACCGGGAGACTTCCCGGGGACTCAAGCCCGGGGCCTCTCCCCGCCGCTCCGCCCCCTTCTCCCAGCTCTGGGAGATCTGGGGGCTACCTGGGGCCACCCCACCCCGCCCTCCCATGGCCGTGGGGCCGTTTCGTCACCCCTACTTCCCACCCAGGCAGGAAGTCACAGCAGCTCCTCGCCGGGAAGCCACCGGGGTCTCCGCTCCCTGCAGGTACCTCGCCCCCGCCTGCCCCCTTTGCTCTCCTGCACACCTGCCACATACTGGAGAGCTCGAAGGACAGCGTCTACACCGCCAGCCCTTGAGCCTCCGACAGCAAGAGGTTCCTGGTGCCGCGTCGCATCCCAGAGCCCATCCCCGACTTGCCCAGTGCTCTGCAGGGGCGTCCGCAGGGCCCCGAGGAAGCCGGCCGCGCTGCCCGGGACACTCACCGTCCAGCCGCCGCCGTCGGTGCGCATGTCACAGTAGACCTGGAAGCCGGCCGGCTCGTGCGTGGGGAAGACCGAGTAAACGCCGTCCTCCTGCTGCCCGCTAAGGAGCACGTCCAGACAGTCGCGGGGCGGAGAGCCTGAGACCGGGCCCGCGGTCAGCGCTGCGCCTGGCTCCTCCGTCCCCGCGCATCCCCCTCTGTCCCCGGATCTCCCTGGCTTGTCGGTCTGCCCTGCAGTGTCCTGCACGGGCTCCAGGGCACCAGCCTCGGGGGCAGACCCTGGGTGAGTGAGCACCCTCTCTGAGCCTCGCTGTCCTCATCTGGACAATGGGCACAACGGGCCAGGAGAGGGCTCAACAGATGGGTACGGGTCGGGCGCTCAGGGCTGCCCGGCAGCAGGAGGTCCTCGGCAAAGAGCAGCAGTGTGTGGGCAAGGGGCGATGGGGGTACACAGCTGGGCAGCCGGGTCCCCCCAGAAAGGCAGCCTCCCTCGTCGCACTCACCGTTGGCGCAGCCGCGGGGCCGCAATCCCCTGGCAGGTGCCCTCTGGAGGTCGGCTTTGATGCGGGGCCGGCCAACCCCCGGGTCCCTCTGCAGACCATCTAGGACATCACTGACCAAGGTCACCAGGTGAGCCATGTGGCCTTGACTCTCGGAGAGAAGCTGTGGGGCACAGGGGTGAGTGGAAGGGGCGGGGGCTCCGGGTGGCCAGCCCCTGCCAGCATGGCCACCCCCTCCTGTGTGCCCTGCCGGGGCCCCGACCCGAGGAGCTCAGTGTCTGTGTGTTCAGAGGACGGGGGCTCGGGTGGGAGGGGAGACAGAGGCTCTAGCAGAGACCTGTGTCCTGCTGCACCCCGGGCCCCATCCTCCTCCGTCTCTGTGCCCCAGCCCAGGTCAGGGGACTGACGAAAGCTCTGCCGTGCAGGGTGGGGGCGGCACCGGGCAGCGCTGGGTTCAAATCCCAACCCACCCATCTTCCAGGTACACTTCGGGGGGTGAGTGATGTCATCAAGCCTCGAAGCCGGGCTGCCAGGGCCTCCCCGTCGCAAATGCCATGGGTCCCAGTGACATGTGGCAGGGACCCAGAACAGGGTGGGACCCCAGGAGTACACATGGGACTTGGCCCAACTTGTTACTCAATCGCGTAAGGCACCCTGCAGATTACAAAACACCCTCACCCAAAACAGTCTCTCCTGATGCCCAGCAAGGCTGCGAAGGCAGGGGTGACAGTTCTACGTGCCAATGGAGGCCCCTAGGACACCCCTGCCCCCACCCAGCCCCCATCCGAACTCCACATTCATGAGCCGCGGCTCCGATGTCCACCCCCTCACCTCACCCCTCAGCACTGCCAGGAGGGAAGGCTTGGCTTGCTGTCGCCTCGGTGCAGATGGGGAAACTGAGGCCCAGAAGGAGAGGTCCCTGATGGAGAGCCACCTCGGGCCACTTCCCCAGGGTTGACTGGCAGGAAAGGAACCTAGGGCTGCGTCATCGTGCAGGGTGGGGGCGGGACAAGGGGGGGGCAGCGGTCTGGCCCCAGGCTCTGGTGTCAGTTCTGGGTTCTGACTCGGCCCCTCCTCCATTCACTGGGCAAGGGACCCCGGAGGAGTCACCGAACCCCCTTTGCGAACCAGGGTAACGGCACCTGTGTTTCTGGGGTGGGTGTAGGGGGGTGGCTCACGAGAGCACACGTTCGGGGCCCGAGGGCTCAGCCCGCGTCCCCTGCGTCATTCCCACTGCTCGGCCGGGTCTGGGCTTTGTAGCTGGGCCAGCGTCACGCGGACTGCCTCCCCGCACCCCAGGAGACCTCTGGGCTGTGCCTGCTGCCTGGTGGGTCTGGGGTCTGTCACCTCCACCACCCTGGGCTCTGAGAGGCTGCAGGACCATGAGGAGGGGAGGCGGGGTGCACATGGCACCTGCTGGGTCTTTACGCACCGAACCTGTCACTTGCCAGATAAAATAGCTCGTTCGAGGAAGGAAAACAGAAATACACAGTGCCAGCAATTTACAAAATACGATTCTTGGCTCGTCCAGCAGCAAGGGCCCCACAAAAACCTTCAGTTTCCCTGTCAGCCTCTCCTCTGCAGGGAGGGCTGAGGCCCGGGGCGGGGCGGGCACGCAGAGGTGGGCAGGGGGGCCATGGAGGCAAGGCGGCCGGCCCCTCCCTGGGCCTTCACAGCAGGGTCCCGCAGATGGGCCCCGTCGAGGGAGCCCCGTGGACCACAAGGACACGGGCAGCCCCTGGAGGCGGGGGCAGAGGGCAGGGCACCCGCTGGGTGTGGGCCGCAGAGATCACCAGGCTCGCTGGCTACGTCTCCAGGGCACTGCCCATCCTTCTGCAACGAGCAGACACGCTCGAGAAACCCAGGCACAGCCGCTCTTGCTGGCGGGCAGGGGAGACCTCAGTTTAAACCAGCAAATGATTAAAGTTGAAAATGTACATATAAACATGCTCCGAATTAATAGGGAGAGTCCGTCCCCGCTCGCTGAGCTGCACGCGTGCATTAAGGAGGACCTGGCCGCCGGTAGAGGCAGGGAAGTCAAAGTTGCTTCCGGCATTTCTTGGACGTGGTACTGAGCCTCCGCAGGGCACTCTGCCACTCTGAGCCTCCGCCTGCCCCTCCGTAGAATGGGGCCATGAGCTCCGCCTCCTGGGGCCACCGTGCCGCTACACGGCGCCTATCAACCAAGCCCCCATCATTACTCCCTCCCGAGAGATTTTCCATGGTGCCCCCCCACCGCCAAAACTAAATGTAAACATTTAGTTTACAAATGATTTCACTTCCATCATAATAAAAGAAAGGCTCATCTCTCATGTGTGCTGGATGCCAGCTGAGCCCAGCCCTGCCAGGAGCTCCCACATCCTCGCGGGTATGGACTACACTATCCCCATTTTGCAGGTGAGGAGACTGAGCCCAGGGAGGGTGACTGACGTGCCCAAGTCCCAGCTGCTCCCTGCTGGAGGCTGGACTGGATCCCAGCTCCCGAGCCCTGACAGCAGAACTGCTCAGCTCTGCTGCCCCCGGGCCAGCGGGCCGTAGATGTCTGTGCCCACAAGAGCCACCCTGATGCCTGTTTATTGCAGGGCCCCTGGGGGTTTGCCGTGAGGGTCAGAGAGGTGCCTTTTAGCAAGCAGCTCTGGCACTTCTGATGGAGGGTGCCTGTGGGCAGTGCCTTGGGAAACCCAGTCTGGGCTGATCCCCTGGGGGTCTGGGAAGTGTGGAGTAGCCAGGAGCCACAGGGCCATTAGCTCTGCAAGACACACGGTCTCTGAAATCACCCTGAGTCTGCGGGAACCGAGTCAAATTAAACATTGTTTTGAGAGGCAAATACATCAGGGGAGCCAAGGCACTACCGGGCCCCCCAAAAGCTATCAGTCTTGTAGGAACAGCTCTATGCCTCTGCGTAGGTGGGTGGGTGGGAAGCCCTGAGCCTCTCCCTGCGATTCCCCACCCCTGCCCTAAGGGCCTGGCTGACCAGGGGCTGAACCATGTGGAGAGCAGGGCAGGGGGCCCAGGTCACCCAGAAAATCCGGAGGTCTCCCCAAGCCCTGCTGATGGAGGGGGCAGCTGAAAACCCCACCACCACCACCCCACCAGGGAGAGGGAAGCGCCTTCCCATCAGTCACCCAGACAGGAGGACGAGGGCTATAATTTCTCCAGCTGCAGCCTTCGGAGGAGGGAAAAGACCCATTGCTCAGGAGTCGCTGGGTGACCGAGCACCTGGTCCCCAGTGTCCAGAAGGGGCTGGGACCAATGACAGGGTGGGGCTCACCTCCTCGTCCCCAAGGACCTGAGTCACCGGGGAGACGGGGTACAAAGCCAGAGGCTGGGCAGGGTGCTGGGAGGCCAGAAGCCAGAGGCCACTGTACCCTGAACAAATCATTGTCTCTTTCTGGGTCTCAGTTTTCTCATCCGGAAAATGGTGAAAAACCAAATCCCTGATCATGTATGTGGTGGTGGGGGGGGTGGAGTTCTTGCTCATGCTCCGGGAGCAGCCACCGTTCCAAACTCTTCTCCCAGATCTACCAGGTGCTCGGGAGGACCTGCCTTGGCTCAGGGGACGGAAGGGGATTGAGGGAGATGGGGCAGAGGTGGCGGGGGGAGGCTGAGGGTCTGGTTGAGCTCTCGGCTGGCCCTCCTTCCCTAGAAAGCTGGGAGCATTGAACGGCAGAGAACGGGGGAGAGAGACCTGGGGAGGGGCTACTGCTCTCTCTGGCCCTGTGGCACAGCCGGGCAGAGGGCCTGCCCCTGATCCGCCGCGTGACTTTGAACCTCAAGTCACTACTGATGGAGGCCAGGTTCGGCCTCACCTGGGAAGCCCCTGGAGCCCTTGACTGGACCTGACTGTGGGGTGCCACGGGGTGTCCCACCAATGCCCAGGGTCCCCAGGACGGTGGGTAGGAAATGGTGCCGCTCACCATTTGGACTTGGATGAGACTCGCTTCCCTGAGGCTCACTCACTCGAAGGTAGATGGGAATAGCAACATTCCCCGGTCCTGGGCCCTTGGGGACCAAGGGACGCCGCGGCCACCAGGCGCCCAGCACCGGGCTGGACACAGCGGCAGCAACCCCACCCCCCACCGAGACCCCAGCCTCAGACCCAGCCTCTCACCTGGATGAGGCGGCCCTGCTCGCTCTGCAGGGCGCCGAGCCCCTGGCCCAGGGCGCCGAGCCCCTTCCGCAGCCCGGCGCACTCCGCCTGCAACTCTGAGGCCCGGGCCAACAGCCGGGGCAGCTGGTCGGCCAGGGTGTCCAGCAGCTCCCGCTCCTGCTCGCCTGCCAACCTCGGCTTGGCCCGGTGCTCGGCCAGCGCCTGCAGCACCGAGGCCTGCGCGCCCTCCAGGCGGGCGAAGCCGTCGGCGAGGTCGGGGCAGCGAGGGTCGATGAGGATGCTGAGGCGCGAGCTGTCGGCCCTCTCCACGGTGACCAGGGCGCTGTTGGCTCCGGCCGGCCCGGTGCTGACGACGGGCGGGGGCGCTGTGCCCGGCGCGTGGCTGTGGTTCAGGAAGAGCACGGCGCCGGTGACGGCCACGGCCAGCAGCACGGCCAGGGACAGCAGCACCGTGCACAGCACGTAGCCACAGCTGGGCCACTGCGGGCCGGCCCCGCACACACAGACACAGAGACGGACAGACGGACGGACAGGAGAGAGAAGGGACGGCATCAGGGGCGGAACGGGGCTTCCAGCTCTGCCCAGGGAGGGGGGCCCAGGCAGCCTCGGGATGGGGCCTCTGGCCTTGGGGAGGCCTGGGCAGGACGTGGAGGGCCCCCTTCTTGGGGACAGGGGCAAGGGAGTCGTACAGAGAGGCAGAGATGAGAGACAGAAGCCCAGAGGGGAGTCAGAGAGCCCGGGACCAACGACAGAGCAAGTGCAAGGGGGGCGAGAGGCGCAGGCAGCAGGAGATGGAGAGGATGAAGAGAGAAACTGAGGCGGAAAGGCGGGGAGACCTTCGGAGAGCGAGCCGCCCTCCCCTTGCTGCCCCTGCCCCGATCCGAGTGGCCTGCACGAGGCAGGCACACCTCCCCCATGCAGCCCTCCTGGGTGGCTCAGGGCTGCAGGTGAAGGCTCCCACAGCCTCAGGCCCCCGCGCGGCCACTTCCGAGGGTGGGGGTGGGGGGGCCTCGGGTGAGGGACCTCACCTTGCTGAGCCTCGGCGTCCTCACCTGTAAAATGGAGGCGCTAATGGTGCGCCCTGCCCCGCACGTGGGTGCCTGCCGTGCAGACTCGGGAAGAGAGAGCTGTAACGGTGACAGCAACCACGCTAAGAATTGTCACCCTGTCACAGCCGAATGAGCGCCCATCACTAAGCATCCCTTTCCACCTGGAGCACCCACAGCCCGAGTCCCGAACCTGGGCAGGCCCGCGAGGCTGCCACGCATGAGTCCCTGGGGCGCAGGGGGCCGCCGAGCACCTCCTCTCCTCTCCCCGCCCCCCCACGCTCCGCAGAGCAGGTCCTGGAAAAAGGCGCCTCCCTCCCTTGAAGGAGGCAGGGGCTGGGGCCGCCAGGCAGCCGTGCCCCCCAGAGCACAGCAAGAAAAGGCGGGGCAGGTAAAAACTGGGTTTGGTGGGGGTGCTACAGGCTAGAACCGGGGCGGGGGGGCACCTTATTGTTAAAGGAGGTGCCATGATGCGGGAGCACCCCAGGCTGGCTGTACCCCATCGCTCACAGCCCCAAGGGAGCCCGCAGAGCAGCCACGGAGAGGGTGACACACGGGGAACGGGAGCCCCAGGGGAGTCCAGGGCTTGCCCGGAGTGCACAGCAGAAGAGACGCGAGCTCCGACTCGCCCCCAGCCCCCTGCCTCCTCTCGGGGCCAGGCCCCTTCTCTGGCTGGCTTTCCTGCACACGTCCAACTTTCGGAACTGGAGATGCGTCTTGAAGGGGGTGGGTACAGGACGCATTTGGAGCCGTGCCCGGCGCATTGTGCATGTGCGGTAAATATTAGCAGCTTTTACTACCTCATGATGGATGTGCATGGAGCACAGGGAGGTGTTTGGTTCTTTGTTTTTCACCCAAAGTGTTACTTCTGTATGTCAGCAGTGCCAGTAGGCACCTTTCCGTTTTTCCACCTTGTACCATCTCCGATGGTGGGGGCTCCTACAGCTGAAATTGACCCTTTCTTTCTCAGTCATACGTAAAACACCGAGTCCTCTTGCACAATGCGTCTTACTACGAGAAAGCACGATCTAGCGATCAAGCAAACAGCTGGTTTTGCATAAATTCAAATTCCACAAGTAAGTCCCGAATCTCCTACTTGGCACCAGAGGAAGATGGGGTCAGGGCTGAGGTGCAGGTGGACCAGAAGCTCCACATCCCCCATGTCCCCCCCGGGGAAGGGTGCGTGTTGTTGGCAAGATGAAGGAGGGAAGTCCTTAGCCGGCCCCTGCAGTGACGATGCCCCCAGGACTCAGCGCTTCGCCCCTCCTCTCGCCATGCCTTCCCCAGACGGCCCATCCGTCCCAGGCCCCACACATCTCGAGGGTTTACTGGTGCCAGACTTCGGCACGTGAGCTCCGCCACATCAGCTCCTCATCGGCTGCTCCCTTAGCCGGAGGCATCTGCTGTCCCTGCTCCTCTTCCTAATTCCCTCTCTTCCTTCAGGGCCTGGCTAGATGCCGCCTCTTCCAGGAAGCCTTCCTAGACTGTTTCCCCAGCCCTCCCCACCCCAACCTAGTTTTGGAGAGGCTCCTCCTCCATGTTCCCACGGCCCTTGCTCCCCCATCCTCCATGGCGGCTCTCATCAAGGCAGAGACAGTCATCACCTTTGACTTCAATCACGTACTCGCTCAGACACCCTTTCCATGTTCACTGGGTGCCCCCATGAGCCGGGCTCCAGGCCAGTCCCTGGGGATGGGGGTGGCAGTTGTCCTAGCCCGGCCCTGGGGGAGCCCATGTCCCCTGGGCTGCGATTCTTAGCCCACATGGGCGTGGATCGGTTTGGGAACCGCTAAAATGTGTGAACGTGAGGACGGCTAGGCTGGCAAGCCCCGGGCCCGGGAGACTTACCCTGGACCACGGGAGCCCCCGAGGGCAGGCCCTGGCTGCCTGGCACGGAGCAGCCGTTTGTTTTTTTTTTTTTAAAGATTTTATTTATTTATTTCACAGCGGGAGAGAGATCACAAGGAGGCAGAGAGGCAGGCAGAGAGAGAGAGGGGGGGGGAAGCAGGCTCCCTGCCAAGCAGAGAGCCCGATGCGGGCCTCGATCCCGGGACCCTGAGATCATGACCTGGGCCGAAAGCAGAGGCTTTAACCCACTGAGCCACCCAGGCGCCCGGAGCAGCCGTTTGTTGGATGGATGGGAGGAAGAGCAGATGGACTGGGTCATTACCTGGTGACCGCGCTCGCACGGGGACGGGGGAAGGCGCTGCCACCTACTGTGTGTGGCCTGGCAGAGGCTCATGACCTCCACGCTGAGCCCTGGACCCCGAGGCAAGGCCACCTCTAACCCCGTGCCCCCTCTGATGGCCTCGCCCAGAATGAAGGCAGACTCCAGGTCTGCCCCAATTCCCCGGTCACCTGCAGGTCAGACGCTTCCAGATTGTTGCTGCCGTGCCTTGTCCCCGCCCCCCAAACCCCCGAAAGACCCCCTGTTCTGGTTGGATTCACCTGGCAAATGGGAAAACTGAAGCTCGGAGAGCAGAAGACCCCTTCCCAAGGTCACACGGGAGGCACGCAGGAGGGCCAGCCAGGGCCGGGGGCCGGAATCTGCTCGCCTCCCCCCGCGTTCCTCCCTCTGTCTGGAGTGCGACTGGGTTTGCGAGACAAAGCTCTGTGTCAGCAAGTAAGTCCCTGTCAGGCCCCTCCCGGAGCCCATCCGGAGACACCTTGCCCCAAGCAGCTCTGAGCGCCAACCCAAGAACGTTAAGGTCCCCGGCTGCCAGGCCAGAGCGGCCAGCCCCATCCCGCTGTGTCGCCAGGACCCTCGCCCTCCCCTGTGCCCACTTCCTCCCAAGCCCCTGGTCCCTGGAGGGAAGGCAGAGGGTGGAGGGGAGGGAGAGGCTTGAGAAAGCTGCAGGGGTCCCCTGAGAGGCAGGGGGATGACGGAGTTGGAGCCGAACCAGGCCACTCAGCAGAGGAGAATTAGTCTTCTGAGATCACCTTAAGCGTGAAGTCCTGTTCGCTTTTATAGGCTGCTGTTGACGTGTCTGGCAAAGGAATCTGCCCGAGATAATAAGGGGGCTCTGGGGGGAGGGCAGCCGGAGCGAGCACGCCGCGGGACTGGAGCTCATTACTGAGCCCGGGCCGTGGCCGAGCCGGACGCGCACCCTGGGGTCCGCAGGAGGCCGCGAGGGCGCAAGGGGCAAGGAGTGGGGACGCTGGGAAGCTGTCCTGGGCAGTGGGCACGAGAGGAGACAGGAGCCCCGGGTTCGAGTCCACACTGCCCCTAACGGCTTGTGTGAGCCCCCGGCTGGAGGGACGCGCCCTCCTCCCCCGTGAAGCCCCCCAGTGGGTGCCCACGGTCGGTGGCTTCTCAGGAAGCCCAGCCCGGGGGGGACGAGATGGGCTCAGGCCCGGGGAGGCAGGAGGGAGGAAGCCGCAAGGGTGCCTCGGGGGGGGGGGCGTCTTTGCCGGCTGCCTCCTCTGTGTCCCCAGCCTCAGGGGTCCCTGGGGTCCACCGGGGGACAGGAGCGCTCGGGAGGGGGGGACACGTCACGTGGATGCCCTGCCGGCCAAACACACCCAGCCCTGCCGGCTCCTTCCTCGGCTGCCAGGCGAGCCGCGGGGGCGGTAGCCCGGGGCAGACCAGGACTCTACTCCCGAATGGCAGCAGGAAGAAGAAAGTGTCCCTCCAGGGGGAGGCCGGGTAAGGTCAGATCCAAACACAAGTGGCTCCGAGCCCCCCATCTCCTAGCAGCACCCCAGCCGGAGGCAGGGTGGCCGCTGCTCACGACGGAACCGCGTAGTGAGGCTGTGGATGGGGACGACCGGGGTGGGTGGTGCGCCGGCAGGGGCGCGGCAGGGAGGGGCGCTCAGGCACCGAGCCGCAGGGAGGCGGCCTGGAGCCTCTGGGGGCGTCCTTCGGCCTCAGCTCCCCCCAGGAGCCCCCATTCGCCCCCACCTCCAGCCAACGGCTCCCGCCCGGCTAACTCAGAGGCTCTCGCTCTGGCAGGACTGGGGCTGGGGCATCCCCTAAAGTGAGGGGCTGGCTGTCTGGCTCAAAATTCTAGGGTCCCAATGGGAAGGGGGCCCACTAGCTTGTTCTATGAGCTCTGAGGAGAACCCCTGGCCTGCTGGGGCCTCTACAAGGCTCCCCGCGCCGAGGGGCATCGAAGCCTCCAGCCACCTGGAAGGCCCTGGGGGAGTGACTGAAGGGGACAAAGGGACAGGCCCCCGAGCTCTGCCACTCGTCAGGAGGCACTCAGCTCTGGGTCTATTTTGGGGGGGTCTCCGTATGTTTGTTCCCCGCCCCCCACAGCCTCTGGCCTCCCGGATGGCTCACCCAGCCCACCGGCCCCAAACCAGGGTCTGTCCCCCGCCTAACCCGAGCCCCCCGGAGCGTCGCACCCGGGGACGGCACCAGCTCCACCACTGCCCCTCCAAAGCCAGAGCTCCCCCCCGTCCCCCCATCGACACCCGGCCAGCCCCCTGGCTCTGTCCCCGTGCCCCCAGGCCCGCCCTGGTCCAAGCCCCCTCACCTGCCGCTAAATCACTGTGACCATCTGCCCACAGGCCTCCCGGCCACCTCCCAGCCCCACCGACTCGTTCCCCGCGCAGCAGCCAAGGACCCCTCCCGAGGGCCCCGCTGAGACCCCTCTAGAGCTACGGAGGCCTCCTGCCCCCACGGGGCCCCTCAGCTGAGGCACCTGCAGGCTCCGCCCCCCACCCCGCCCTGCTCTTCCCACCTGCCTGGCCCCTGTCCTGTCCTCCAGCACACCTCGGTCTCCCTCCGGGACAGATCCGCCAAATACGGTTCAGCTTCAACCTCACCTCCTCCGGGAAGCCGTCTGCTCCGTGCCCCCGCAGGCGCCCCGCTCGACTGGATGGCGAGCTCCGTGGGGCAGGGCCCGGCCCGGAGGAGGGCCCAGAAAAGTGACAGAAGGGAGTCCTTGGCCTGGCGTCCCTGTGGGCCTCTTCTCCCCTCCTTCTCTCCTGGCCCCCGCCTAACCCAGCGACCTCAGGGAGCAAGGGGACAGATGCTTGTCTTTACAGCGCCTCGTACTACTACCTGACGTGTGGGTTTCTTTGTCCCCCTCACGAGACTCCGAGGTTCCTGAGGCCCAGGTTCCCAGCTGTACGTCCCAGCTGAGGTGGCGACTCTGAGAACGGTCACTGAGCGAAGGCAATGCAGCGGGGTTTAGGTTAGACATCGGGAAGAACTTCCCAATGAGGATTTAGTTTTCCTTCCACAAGGTTTTGAGAAGTTTCGACAGGACTAAGAGACACTGCCTGGGATTGCCAAGGTTGACCTCCCTGTGGGGTGCATGACTCGAGGACCGCTCAGGAACGAGCCCCCGCCCAGGAGGAGCCCATTACAGGGTGACTTCCTGCCCTGCGCTCCAGGAGAGAAGAATCATGCCTATTTCTAGATCCTTTCATCTGGGTGACTCCAAACTCTGGCTACTATTCCGCCATCATCTCCCGCCCCAGGGGTGTGAGAGCCCCTTCCCTCCGCAGGAGGAGAGGGGACACTCTAACGAGGGCGGAACTTGTCCAAGGTCAGCCAGAGAACGAGGAGCAGAGCGGGGACAGGCCGAGGGCAGAGCGGCCTGAGGCGGTCCCCAGACACAGCAACACGGGGCACTTCGTGGGCAGTGGGGAACCACGCGGCCCGCTCGCCGGGGCAGGGCTCTCCCCCTGGGAATTACGTCACGCAGCTGAGCAGACTGACCGAGGGAAGGACAGCCAGCCGCTCTTGCCTTCATCTGCCCGCCGAGGCTCTTCCACCACCTGGGAGGACCGGGGTTCAGGTCCTGGCTCTGGCTCCCTTACCCTCAGTTTCCTCATCTGTCAAATGGGTGGATCATCCCTGCTGCCAACCTCCCAGTGTGGTTACGGCCAAGAAACGAGGTGTGGAGAGAGGAGCCCAGGTGCGGCTCTGAGTGTAACAAGGGGCATCTGTTCTCCGGGAGGCCGTGGCCCTGCTGGTGGGAGCGGGGCGGTCAGATCATTCTCCCTGACGGGCAGAGGGAAGATCAGGACGCTGACAGCCTGCAGAAGGGAACAGGCTGCAGTGAGAACCACCGTCCTCACAGGGGTCCTGTGCTTCGCAGTCGGCAAAACACACCAGGATTTCACTTGACCCACCGAGGAGCCCCTGTGAAGCAAGGAGGAAGCAGGAACCGCTCTTCTCATTTTGCAGGTGGAAAGCCCAGACCCAGAGAGGGGGAGTAACTTCCTCAGAGTCACACAGCAGCCCATGGCCGAGACAAAACCAGGAACAGGGGAGGAGAGAAGGCCAGACCTGAGGGAGAGAGTCGAGAGGGACTCTGGACACCAAGCCTCTCTCTCTTTCCACAGTGAGCACAGGAAAGACCTTGCCTCTTATCTGAAGCTTCCAGTGAGCCTGGGGCAGGAGCAGGGATAGCCTATCTGTATGCCGGGTCACCAAAGGAGGGCGAAGGGGAGGTGGTGTTTGATATTGGCCCCGGGCCCCTGCGGCCACAAGCCCTCGGCTGCCTCTGAGGCCAAGGGGGCAGACAGCTGGGCTGTGGCTGGTGGCAGCTGGACTACGTGTCCCCAGGCAGCAGCAGAGGGAGGCCCTGAAGCCACATTTCAGACAGATCCCCCAGCAGCCACCTTCCCTTGAGACACAGCAGCACTGGCTGGCTCCTCACCCACAGCGCCTGGCTGAGGCTTCCTGAGTTCAATTCAGCAAATGTCCCTAAGCTCCCACTCTGAGCTGCACGGAAGGGCAGGAGCCTGGGCCCTGGGGAAGAGCTAGAGATGGGGAGGCTGGAAGAAGCAGGTGTCCGAAGGGAGCTCCTGACAGAGGAGGGACCTGGGACAGGGAGACAAGGCAGTGAGAAAAAGGCAGCTGAGCAGCACAGGCTAAATGCTACTAGGACCTTGAGGCACAGCCATGGAACATCAGGGGAGGCTTCCTGGAGGAGGTGGCATCTGAATAGGTTTTGAAGTACATGTAGGATTTCCCTGAGCAAAAGCAAAAGAGAGAGAGAGAGAGAGAGTGTGTGTGTGTGTGTGTTGGAGATCTCGGTGGAGCCAACAAGATGACACTGCAAAGGTCTGGAAACGAGCAGCCTAGTGTGGGCCTGGGGTTTAGCAAATGATAAGTAGTCAGTCTTGGTAAGAGGGCTAGTGGGAAAGGAGAATGCGCAAGGTGCCAAGAAGGTAAAAAGTCAGACCTCAGCAGGAGAGGATTTTTTATCTGGGATTGGCTTGGGTGTGGACCTGATGGAAAACAAAGGAACAGACCACCTGGGAGGCACTGGGAGCCGCTGGGGTCAGACCTGGGTTCGAATCCTTGCTCGGAATCCCTGCCTGCTAACACGCTGTGTGACCTTGAGCACATGCCTCAACCTCTCTGAGTCACATTACCCTGTGATGCGGGGCCGTGCATCCCTGCCTAGCCCCCAGGCTGCTGCAGGAAGGGAGGTTGTACAGATGGTTGGGAAGGAGCTTTGCAAACTGTAGCGGGCTGGGCCCCCACACTGAGGCTCTGTCCCTCTGGACAGAACGAGGGTGGCAGCCCTGGAGAGTGAGGGGCTGTCAAAGATCGTCCCTGCCGCCCCCTCCTCCTGTCACTGCAAACACAAACGGTTCTTTCCCCACTGACATCTGTCTGGGAGAAATTTGAAATTTAAAACGGGCAGCCCCATTATTTCCTCTCCTTGGCGAGCGGGCCTCCTCATCTTGCCTGCCTGCCCCAGTCCCTTGGCAGCCCGGCCTGGGGCAGCCTCAGGGCTGTCCCTCCACTCAGCTTCGCACCTCCAGCCCCGTCTCTGGCCGGCCCCGGGGCTCTGCCCTCACCGCCCGCCCTTGCAGTGCACAGCCCTGGGCACCCTCCAAGCCTGCCCCCTCCACTGCCCCGGAAGAGGCAGCAGGAAAGGTGGAATGAACAGACCCGGCACCACGGACCCAGGTTCAAATCGCAGCAGAGCCTCATGGCCTCTGGCAGGAGCAACCCTCTCTGTGCCCTGCTTTTCTTGTCTTAAAGCTGTGAGAATAGTCATACCCAGGCTTCACACATGAGACAAAAATGTATTGATCCTTTACTGTGGGGGGGGGCTGGGGAGGAGGCTGTTTAAAGTGTGAGCCTTTAGGGGCGATCCAGGGGATCCACACCCTGGTCCAGAAGCCTGCCAGGTGCCCGGCACAGGGTGGTGCCCAGGGTGGATACTTAGCAAGTGACTAAGGTGCCCGTGGTAGAGGTGAGGAGACAGACACTCAGCGAGGGGTGTGATCCGTGTGGTCGCGCAGTTCACTGAAGGGCTGGTGAGCCTGTGAACGGGGTCCCCGACTCCCTCTGCTCACGCGGGCACCGGGAGGCTGTTGGAGGCGCAAGGGGCCCCTCTGCCACAGCGCCCGGCTCCTGCACGGGTGCTGCCCCATCTGCACCCCGAACCCCAAGTTCAAGCCCCTTCTGCAGGAGGAGGAGAGGAGGGCGCCGCCTCGCCCCAGGCCCCCCACGCCTCGCGGGGTGCTCCCCAACCTCCAGCCGCAAGCTGGGCGCCCACCCCGCCGGCCGGAGCGGCCGCCACCTCGCCAGCCGCGCGGGCTCCGTGTCCCCACGCCCCGGCCCCGCGTGTACCTGCGGCTTGTCACGCGGCCGGTCCTCAAGTTGGG
>LNAC01000009.1:732929-757030 GCA_002007465.1 Ailurus styani | reverse complement strand
GGGTGGGGGGGTGGGGGGGAGCCCAAGTGACAGGGTAGATTTCTTTCTTTCTTTTTATTTTTTATTTTGCTTTGTCAACACTGAGTGGTGATGACAGTCTAGAGGCCGCCGTCAAAGGCGAAAATTAGCATGGAGCGGGCGTGTGTGTGCGAGCGTGGGCTTTTGCGTTGATGCACCGTGCAGGGGCGGTGGGGCTGCGCCCCGAGTCCGCTGGGGTGCCGTGTGCGGCGTCCTGCGGTCCGTCGGTCAGATGTAGCCAGAGAACAGTGAGCCAAGGCCGGGTCCTCGGGGCTAGGACTGGAGTCCAGGAGCAAGATAACTCCGTCATTATGGGCAAGAGGACACCTGCCCGTTTGTCTCTGTGTCCCCAGCCCTTCCCTAGCTCCTCTGACACATAGTCAGTGCTCAATAAATACAGAGCGGTCAAGGATGATGTTATTTTAAAAGCTAGAAGCAGAGGTCTGGTTTTCTATGCAGCAGAAAATCCTGATAGACTATTTAGGTGTGAAAAGCTGAGACTCAAGGCTGGCCCGGGAGGGGAGGGCAGGACGCCAGAGGGAAGCCAGAAACCCAGGAGAAACACGGTTTCGGCAAAAGCATTTGGAAGGGGAGGGGCTGAGGGGAAGAGGGACGAGAGGCCACGTGGGGGCCAGGGGTGGGGGGCAGACTGGCCTGGGACCCACAGAGCCGGTGCAGGGGCATGCGTGCACCCACAGAGAGTGGGTTTCGGTGCTGTGCTATAGAAGGATGCCATTTGTTACCCTCTGTCTTCGGGAAGGCTCTGCTCTGCCCAAGGTGCTTCGGGGAAATGGAAGGGGAGGACCGCGCCCCATGCCGAGGTCAGCGCAAGGCAGAGTGAAGGGTCCAGCTACAGGAGGGGAGGGCAGGGAAGCTGCCGAGCTCCAGAAGTCAGCCCCAGTAGGAAATCCGCCCAGCAGGTGACCTGAGCTGGAGCCATTTCAATGTTCATTTTGGAGCACTCAAAATAGCTACCGTGTTACTGAAAGCCAGGCACTGTGCAGGCCACCAGGCTATCCACCAGGAAATCCTCACTAGAACCTAAGAGGCAGCTGCTGTGATTTATTATCCCCACTTCACAGATAAACAACTGGAGTACTTGAAGGTCAAATGCCTTGCTCAAGGTTAGACATCTCACGAACGTCACAACTTAAAGTTGGGCTGAGCAGAGGGAGAGGGAGAAGCAGGCTCCCCGCTGAGCAGGGAGCCCGATGCGGGGCTTGATCCCAGGACCCTAGATCATGACCGGAGCCGAAGGCAGACACCTAACGGACTGAACCTCCCCGGTGCCCCATTACTTCTTTTCTGGGCCATACTGTAAGGCACTATATACACCAAGGTCCCTGGAGTGCTAACCTGGGGCAATTATAGTCCTTATTTCTTCCAACTCACTCATGGTGGCATGTTTCCTGGTGTGTTTTGTAATTTTGGATTGTGTGTGCCATCTTTGTCAGAACTTAATCGGTGGGAATCTGGTGTATTCTGGGCTGCGAGTTCAGCCTTCCTTGGATTTGTTTCAGGGAGGGGTCTGAAGACACCCCAAACTGAGGGCCACTTTCAGCGCTCATCTTGCATGAGCATTCAAACCAAATCTTCATGAGAACAGGCCTGCGGGTGATCACGTGTAGCAGAAACTCTTCCCCTGTCATAGGGGGTCCTTGCTTGTCCGCCCATCTCCGTGCGGTTTCCCTGCCCCCCTTGTTTCTTCTGACCTCCGTTCACTTCCCTCCTTTTCGTTTTAGCTGAACGTCAGAAAGGATGTTTGTTATATCATATTTGGCATTGTAGGCTTTTGGTGGTCGGTGTCTAGTCTACTGTATCACTGACAACAAAGGTCTCTTCTCTCGTGCCTATTTTTCTTTCCTTGACTTTAAAAAAGTGAAGTCTGGGGTGCCTGGGTGGCCCAGTGGGCGAAGCATCCGACTCTTGATTTCGGCTCAGGTCGTGCCCTCAGGGTCGTGAGATCGGTCCCTGCATTGGGCTCTGCGCTCTGTGCGGAACAGGCTTGAGATTCTCTCTCTCCCTCTGCCCTCACCCCCCACTCGCACTCTCTCTCTCCCAAAAATAAAAATAAAATAGTCGAATATCCATATAATAAAACACACAGATCTTAAGGGTAGGGTTTAGACCACGGTGCCGGCCGTTTTCACTGTTCTGCAAAGTTCCCGCGTGCCCCTTTCCCAGTCACACAGGCCGCCCCTCCCACCCCCCACGGTTCTGATTTCTAACGCCAGAGCTCCGTTTTGTCTTGTCTGAAACTTTGTGTCACGGACGCACTTGGTTTGTATTCTCTAGGGTCTGACTTCTTAGACGCGAGGTATCCGGGCTGCTGCGTCTACCAGCAAAGTGCTCCTTTCCGTTGCTAGTGGTGTTCCATTTATGGCTCCGCCGCCGTCCACGTGAAGGTGGCCGAACATTCGGGCTGTTTCCACACGAGGCTGTGAAGACGAGGGTCGCCGTGTCCATTTGCACGCATGTCCTGGTACGCACATGCACACGCTCCTGGGCCGTACACCCAGGAACGGAGTGGCTGGACGAGAGGGCAGGAGAAAGTTGAACTTGACAAGAAACGGCTTTCCCATGTGACACCCGTGAGCCGTGCCCTGGGCATGGGTGCCCCGCATCTCACGCCCGCTTTTCTCCCACTGCTCGTCTGAGGACTGTGGTATGTCACGGTGGCTCTAGTGTGTCCGCCGGAGCCCCTGTCCCTCCATTCCATTCCTTGTCCCTCCATTCCATTCCTTGTCCCTCCATCCAATCCCTCGCTCACTGGGTCATTCAACAAACATTTACTGCAGCCCTCTCCCTCTCCCCAGCTCCTGACCCCACCACCCAAGTTCATGGACCCTGGGGATGTGCGTGGCATTCGGTCTGTAGGCGCAGCTCTGCCCCGGGCAGGTGTCCTCCATACGCATCCGGCCCGTCTTCAGGCAGCAGCAGGAGAGCAGCTGGGCTGTCATCTGTCCCGCCGAGGAAGCTGGCGTCTTGGTCAAACCTTGTCCTGGTGTTTGTGTCACTGTGTCAATCACCGCTCTAGCTCCCCCCGCTCCCCGGTCCTGTGCGTGGCCTGGCCCCTGCCGCCACCCAGAAGCGAAGGGAAAGTGCCCTTAGGAAAAAATAGCCAAATTACTTCCGACATGGCTATGCTGTGGCCCATGCCCGCTGGTAGTGATTGGATGGAATAAGGGCAAAGCCCGGTCTCCATGAGAACAGGCCCGTGGTCACCCAACCGCGGGGAAGCGTCTCCTTGTCACCGTCCCGGCCCCCCTTTCTGGAGTCTTACCAGAAAGTTCCCCTTGACCAGCTGAACTCCCAGGGAGAGCTCTCGTGCTTTCACCTCCCGCGTCCAATCTACCGGCAAGTTCTTTCAACAAATATTTATTGAGCACCTGCTATGTAGAGCTTAATTCTAGTGAACAAACAAGATATTTTCAAAATAGGGGGCTGTCCTACAGAGTGGCTGGTGGAGGGCGGGGAGGCTGGGGAGGAGCTGCTGTTTGAAGGAACCTATCAGGGAAGGCCCTGAGGGAGAGCTCTCCAGGCGGATGGGCCGGCAGATGCAAAGGTCCTGAGGTAGGAAAAAGACTGGTATGGTAAGCCCTGACAACGGCCCCTGTGGTGGGAGCACAGTGGACAGGGAGGGCAGAGGTGAGGTCAGAGAGGGGAGGAGGGAGCGATGATACAGGGCAGGGAACGAGTTTGGGTTTTACGCCGGTCACAATAGGAAGCCATCAGAGGATTGGAGGTGGGAGTGCCATGTTTTCGCAAGTGCATTTGGCTTCTGTGTCAAGGACAGACTCCGAGAGGGTCTGGGGGGCTGGCAGGGACCAGGGAGGACCTTGCTTGTTCTCACTTTCGGTGAGGGGTGGAGGCAGCTCAGAGTGGGGTGTTAGCGACAGAAAGAAGTGGACCCATATGGGACAGCAGAGTTGGGGGGACCCGTTTGAATGTACAAATATGCACCATGAGCAGGGAGAGGGGCTTGGTGATGTTTTTGTGGGCAGGCCCTTGGGCTCAAGATGGGAAAATGTCAGGATCTCTGCCTGCGGGGGCACTCGGCACTCATTGTTCCAGAATATGCCAGACCTGTAACCGCACCCTCTTCCCCAGGGCAGCCCTTGGCCAGCGAGGCTGGGAGTTGGAAGGGTAGAGGGTAAATGTGGCTCCTCCCTCACCCTCTGCTGGCTGCCTTCCCTCCCCGTCTCGCCCTCCCACGCCCCTTGCAGCCCTTGCTGGGATCACCTCCAGATAAGCCCCTCCCTGCTTCTCGGGGAGCCACTGTTAGTGGCCAGACCCTGTGCCTGCTGCTCTCATCCCTTCTCACGACCACTCTGCAAATTCCCGTGCGACCCATTAGGTTTGTAGCCCCTCCCGCGTTGACCTGCCAGACACTGGCCCGGGCAGGTGGGCTGCTGGAGGTGACAACGGCGTCTGTGCCCCAGGGACCAGGTCTTGCCCTTGACCCAGAGAAGGGCCTCAGGCTAAAGCCATGCTGTACCAGCCAGAGGTTTTACACGTGCACTTCATAAGCTGGTAGTGAACATTTCCCATTTCTTAAAAATTCAAAGCCCACCTTTATAGTTAGGCCTAGTCACGACGATGTTAGCTAATACGCACGGAGGATGGTCTGCGTGCCGGGCGCGGAACTTGGCCTGCTGCACGTGCTAAGCCACCTAATCCTTACGGGGACCGGCAGTGAAGCCCTATTGCTCTTCCCATTTACAGGAGAGGAAACTGAGGCACGGGGCGGTCCTACAGCTGTAGACTGGGGATTTATAGCCAGGTCATCCGACTCCAGAGTCGGGGTGGGAGGACATGGTGTTTGGAAGCCCCTCCCCCTTATTTTTAGACATTTATTTCTATTTTCTAGTTGCTATAAACACACAGCCTCGCCCTCCCTCGCCCTGGGCCTTGCTAATTACTTCCTTAGGGTGGATTCCCAGGAAGAGAATTATGGGGTCGGAGGGCAGGACCGTCTTTAAGACTCCTCGTCCCTGTGGCCCTGCTCTGGCCTCGCTTTTGGAATCTCTCGCCTTCTTTCCCACACTGTCTTGAGCCCAGCATCATTGGGAAGCGTCCGCCTTGGCCTCCCGCTGCCCAGCCCCCACCTGCTCGAGTCTGCACCTGACCTGCTGCCTGACCTCCCGGGGTCTGTCCTGCGTGCCTGCAGAGGGGGTCTGGGCCTCTCGGAAGCCAGACAGCTTTCTTCCAGAAAGGCCAGGGGAGGCGCCTCTTACTAGAGGAACTGGGGCTGCTCCCGCCACAGGGTAGGGGCTTGGTTATGATGAAGGAAGGGAGGAAGGAAGGAGGGAACGAGCCAACGAGCCCCCTGGCCTGCCTGTGTCGACTCCGAGCTGCAGAACAACCCCTTGTAAAACAGCAGCTCCTGGACTCGGTGGGGCGGACCAGCTGAGCCCAAACCGAGACCCAGAGTGGCTTTGTTTGCAGCCCGACAAGACGGCTACACCGGGGGTGGCTGGCTGGCTTTCAAGGAACGCAAGAGGAGTTTGTGCTCTAAGAGTTCAGGCAGAGAAATGAGGCAGGGTCTCCTGGGATCGTTGTCCAGGCTGTGTCCTGCACAAGGCTGAGAAAGGTGGTGAGGTCTGAGAAAGGCGCCTTTCTCTAATTTACTCAAAGGTACCAGATGGGATCCCGGGGCCCCGCCGCTGAAGAGTTGGCACATGGCCGGAAGAGGCAAGCTGGAGATGGGGTGGTCTGGGCTCGCCCAGAATGTTCCATGCCAGCAGCAATTTCCAGGCAAGACCGTGAGACTCTGGGCACAGGGGTGTCTGAGGGGGGCCAGCTGGAGCCCCCCTCTAAGACAAGCCCGTGCTGCTAGGCCTGCCCACCCCCCACAGGTGGCCTTACTGAGTGTTACCTAAACCCTAGCTTCTGGGAGCAGGAGAAGGACAGCCCTGTCCAGAGTCCCCGCTCAGTGCCTGGCAGGCGGCAAGGCAGACTTCCCTCCAGGGCGCCCAGGCAACGGGAAAGAGCAGGGAGTGTGGGCGCCCTGGGGAGGTGGGCTCAGGGCTGTGCAGGGAGACCCCCCCACCGCCACCGCTGTTCTGCCCGGAGCCCCATGCCTGAGCCCGCCTCTCAGAGCCGACAAGCCATGCTCTAATCCGGCCCCGGGCTGGTGGCTGCCCCCAGCCAGGAAGAGAAATCGAGCCACCCGGAAAGCCGGTTTGGAGTCCCCATTAGTCGTGGATGGCATCATGGTGCCACAGGGAGATTATCCACACGCGGCTGGTCCCCGGCGGCCGCCCCGGCGCCCCGAGAGAAGGCGGCCACCTATTAAGGAGATGCATGGGGGGGGAGCGAGGCGGGGAGGAGGGCTAATCAAGCCGTCCTGATTGTAATTGTCCGAAGGTGCTGGCCTCCCCTGTGAACGTGCCGACCGCAGGCCTGCCTCTGCCGCTCGGCAGGCCTTCTCCCTGCTGGGACCGTGCCGCGTAATGTTCTTTTGACATAACTCTATTTAAATTCAGATTTCCATCATCCCCCAGAGGACCGGCGAGAGAACTGAGCTGCGTGGTATAAGCCGGGAAAGGATTAGATGGGGTGGGTGTTATTTTTTCCCTTTTATTTTCCCTTCGTGGTGGAGATGGACTAGTGGAAGTGGGGCGGTTGTTCCAGAATCCTATGATATCAGAGTCGGAAGGGCTGGGAGAGGCCATCCAGCCTAAATCCCCTCCAAGCCCAGAGAGAAAGCCGAGGCCCGACGGCGACCCAGGACGCCCAGCAGAGCCCTGCCCCCTCTTCCTGGATTCTTTCCCTGACCAGACTCTGGGGCAGGGGGCTGTCCAGGAGAGGCCTAGAGCCTAGGTCTGGCCCGTCCTGCTAGCTGGCAGGTGGCCAGCCACCTGAAGCCCCCTGAGAGGTCCAGCCCCTTCCCTGCTGCTCTACGGAGCCCGAGCCTGGGAGGGAGGGTGGCCACGGAGCCCCTGTCATGAATCACGTCTCTCCAGAGCACAGCTAGGGCCCAATTTCCTCTGCAGGAGGCCCCTGGGGGCTGGCAAAGGCCATGGCCTCCCAGGAGCAGGGGAGGGGGCAGGTGAGGGGGCCATCGGCATCGAACCTGGGCACAGGGCCAGATGGAGTGGGGGGGGGGGGGGGGGTGGCAGGCAGATCGAAGGCTCAGTGGCTGGAGGAGAGATGGAAGGAGGTGAGGAGCAGCAGGGAGGAAGGGGGAGGGAGCGCAGGCCCTCCTGTCATCCTGATGCTGGCTGGGAGGTGGGGACGCTCAGAGCAGAAGACAGGAGGCATCATGGGAGAGGAAGTTAGTGGCATTTGGGACGCAACTCCTAGCCTTGTGAATGCCAGAAATGTTCAAAGGAGCATCTGGTTTTTTTTTTTTTTTTTAATTTCCCCCATTATCAACAGCTTGGGTGCTGTGATGGGGGCTGCAGCCCAGCCTGGGTGTCCCCTCTGCCAAGAGGCCTTGCCACCATGGTGACGGGGGTGCGGGGGGCGGTGCATGACGTCCGCCTCTGAGCAGCCAGGCAAAGCCCTGTGGAGCCGGGTCCCTGTGGGACGGCCACGGTTCGGCAATCAAATGACGGCAAATTCGAAGCCCAAGGAGGTGCTTCACGTCTGAGGATCCTTGTTTGAGACGGGTAGGGTGGGGCTTCGGGCTGTGGACCACTGGACTCCAATCCAATGGGATGTACTGGGACGGTCCATCCTGGGCAAGGGGTGGCAGGGGTGGTCTCCTGCCTGGATCCCAAGGTTCTGGACCCCCACAACGCCTGTCTAGCCCAGACTCTCTCTCTCCTGCCCTCTTTCGGGCCGAAATTTCTTCCCAGCCTATGCCCGCCCCGACTAAGCCTCGCAGAGGCTGAAATGCTCCCTTGAGCCTGCACCGCCAGGAAGCGCCCTCATGGGCGTTGGGGCTCCCACCGTGACCAGTGTGGGGGACCCAGAGAGGGAAGAACCTGGCTGAGTCAGGTACCCTGGCCTCCTGGTATGATCAGTCAGTCACCTGTTCCGTCATGCCCTGTGAACTCGGTCAAGTCACACCCCCACTATGGCCTCAGCGTCCCCATCTGCTAATGGAGTCTGCCTCCCAGGGCACCGTGGGGGTCAAAGAAGACAGGGGTTACGAAGTCCCTTTGCGACGGGGTCACAGACTCGAATGATGATGGGACGGGCGGGAGTAGTGAGGCGGCCTGTGGAAGGTCAGGGGCGGGGTGGGTCCACAGGGTCCCTTCCTGTGGCCAGGACCTGCACTGCCCACCCAGGCCTTTAGGGGGACAAGGGGCCCTCGGACCCCAAAAAGAAAGGGCAGTGGAGGGAGCTGTGCCCGTGTGGTCTGACGGTCCATCCACGAGGACCCTGACCCCAAGCAGCGCAGCCCAGGACAGAGAGTGGAGGTGGGGGTCTTTGAACTCCTCTCTCCAGAGCCCAGCAGCTGGGAGCTGGCCGTGGACGCGCCCCTCAGCCGACACGACTGGTTGGAAGGCCCGAGGCCGGAGAGAACGGAGGCCGGGAGGGTGCTCTGCTGCCCTTGTGGCGGGGGCCCCGGACCAGCCCCCCCAGATGCTGAACCAGAGGCTCCAGCTCCTAGAATCTTCCAATCACAGAGTCCCAGGACCAGAGACTCTTTGGATCATGAAACCGTGGGCTTCCCAGGATGTTTGTAAGAATTATTTTTTTCTAAAGAAGAGAAATCAGTAACGGCAAAGGAATTTGAAAACGCTTCCCAAATGTGGGGACGGCTGATTCGCTCGTGCCATCTGAGGGTGGGTGTGGGGCGTCTGGTCGGTGGAAACCGAGGGGGCTGGGGAGGTGCGGGGAGGCTGCTTCCTCTTGAGCGAGAACAGACGTGACACACCACTCCAGGTGTCGCCGGGCCCCTCCGCCTTCTCCTGCTCGCTCCCATCCCCGCCCTGGGCCCTGCTCCCGGGGACTCAGCCGTGACCGCCCAGCTGCACTTATCCGGTCTGCCAGTGAGGGGTGCGTTCAGTTTGAGCTACAAGTCTCGGCTTGCCCGAGCTCTTCCGTAGAAGCCCCCCGTCTCACATCAGGGCTGTTCTGGGGTGGGGGTGAGGTCCTTAAGGGCCCCTGGCTCCCTCCTGGCCTCCCAGTGTCCTCCCACGGCCCCTTCAGCCTTCAGCCACCCCCTCCCCCCGCCCCCCTGCAAAGTCACTCTGCGGATCCTGAGACCGTGAGCCCATCTTTCACCCCGGCCTGGGTGAGTGCTCTGTAGACACAACCCCCAAACTTGAGCACAGAAAAATCACCGACTCTGAGTCAATGAGCTGAGCTCCCCAGATTCCAAGTGGGTCTGCCCCCCACCCCAGGCTGGCGGGCCTGCTCAGGCGAGAGTCCCCTATGTCAGCCGGCAGAGGCGACCAGAAGAGGACAGGGGTGGCATGTCTGCTCTAAGGAAGGGCCCCTCTGTGGGCGGATCTTGGGACCCTGGGGCTCTGACCTCCAAAGCGCCACTTTAGGGCCCAGGGGACCAGGCCTGGCCCCGAGCAGGGGCTCAACAAGTAAGGGTTGAGTAAAGTGCAGAGTGGGGTGCCCCTGCCTGAACCCAGAGTTAGGGTGGTGTGGGGAGTCTTACAGCAAAGCCAGAGCCCTTGGGCGCCAGATGGGTCAGTCGGGCTTACATTTGGGGAGGGGTCACCCCAAAGCTGCCAGGTGGCCTCTGTGATGTGCACCCTAAGGGACAGAAACCCCAGGCTGGGCAGGAGCTCCCTCGGGGGTCTGACTTGGTCAGGAAGGGTCCCCTGAGGAAGTGACAGGGGCAGATGGGATGGGGAGGGGAGAAAGTGTTCCGGGTGAGGAGGCAGGGAGAGAGGGTCCTGGGAGGGCGGAGCACGGTGAAGACACGGGGCACCAGAGGACGATGGGCAGCTACGCAGGGAGACGGAGGGGACGAGAGGGGCAGGAAGGGGTGTGTGCGGGGAGGCAGTGGGAGACAAGACTCTCTGTTCCCCATATGCCCTGGTGGAGAGAGAACCACGGACTCACAGGTTTTTGGTGTTTGGTTTTTTCTTTGTTTTTTGTTTTTTTAAGATTTTATTTCTTTATTTACTTGAGAGAGAGAGAGAAAAAACATGCAAGAGCTGGAGGGGGAGGAGCCGAGGAGGGAGAAAGAATCTCAGGCAGACTCCGGGCTGAGCACAGAACCCGATGCAGGGCTCCATCTCAAGATCTGGAGATCACGACCTGAGCCAAAATCAAGAGTCAGACGCCAACCGACTGAGCCACCTGGCGTCCCAGGACTCTCATAGTTTTAAACAGGGGCTCGGTGTGGTCAGATGGAAGTCTACCCTGCTGGCGACAGGAGACAGCCAGGGGCTGACCAGGGGCCACTTGAACCAGGCTGGGAAGGAGGAGAGGGAGTGAGGGGGGACAGTCAGTGGGGCCGTAGGAGGGACGGAGCCGGCCACGGGTGAAGGAGAGGTGGGTGTGAAGAGTGCCTCCACTCCCACCCCCACTGGTATCTGGTCCAGGTCTTTCCATGACAGGGTCCCATCATATCAACAGGGAACCCCGAGCCGGACCCGTCCTGGGGACGTAAATCCCAAGCTCCCTATTGGACATACAGGGCCAGGGGCAGCTCTCGAAAGGGGAAGTCAAGGTGTTGGAGGCCCAGGTGTGGGCTGCTGCGGCCCCGGATGGCAGGGGCGTCTCTGCAGCTGGGCACCGAGGGTGAGAGTTCCCGGGAGGAGATGCAGCTGAACGCAGGGGTGAGTCTCAGGGACTCCGCCTGACGCCTCCAGGCCACCATCCTGGGCAGGGGGCCTGTCACGTGATTCAGAGAGGGACATCGGGAAGGCCTGGTGGGCTCCTTGTGAGAAGCCCCCAGGGACCCCCAAGAATATTCAGGTGGCTCTGAGAGGAGGCTGTGACCCAAAGTCGTATGGATGATGGGGTGACGGGGGAGTGGGGAGGGGCGAATCTGACTTGGTCAGAAGGCAGGGCTAATGGAGCCGTTCAGACGCAGGAGGGTCTGGGGCGGCCCTTCCGAGATGCCATGATTCGAAGAATCTGTGACCTCTGATTCTCAGGCAGTGACGTCAGAGTCCATGACGGGGGCCCCTCTTACGCCAAAGCCTCTGGGGACCAGCCCTGTGCCCCCTCCTGGGGATGTCTCCAGCTGGCCTCCCAGCCCCAGCAGTGGCTCCTCACGAGGGGCACTGGGGGACCCAGAGCACACCCCCCAGCGTGGGCAGGGGGCGCTTCTGGAACGGGCCGGCAGCCTGAGTTGGGTCCCTGCTCACGCCCAGACACCCTCCTAATGTTTAATAAGGAGAGGGCGGCTCCCTCCGAGCCCCCAGGCCCGCTCTGGCAGGAGCGGAAGGCCAGCTTGTCCCAGGGAGGCCACTGCAGACTGATGAGGGAGCGAGCGGGCTGCCCCCGCCCCCGGGGGGCTGTCTGGGATGTCTTTAAGGATGCTTTGTTAAGCCCCATTAAATATGCATCGCCCCCCGTTAAACTTTAATGTCCCACTTTGCGATGTCACATTTTTCACCTCCTCCTGGGATGGGGGAGGGTTGAGCTGCCCAGAGCTGATGGCTGGCACCGGGGAACTCAGGCCGGGGATGCTGCGGCCGAGGGGAGCCCGGCGGTGCTGATACTTGGCCCGCACCTGGGCCTTGACAAGCCACAGCCGGGAGGCCCTTCCCCACCCCCCGGCCGCCCCAGCCTCCCCAGGCCCGAGGGCCCCAGCAATTACGTCAGGGCGAAGCTGGGGTCAGCAATCTCTTCCTGCAAAGTGCCTGACAGTAGATGTTTCAGGGTTTGTATATTCACCTAGGATTCCTTTTTTCAGTCCTTTAAACATGGGAACACCCTTCTTAATCTGGCTTTGGTCTGTGGGCCATAGTTGGCCAACCCCCGGCTGGGAGCGTGTGCCTGGAGGTGGGGGGGAGGGGGGGAGCTTTGGAATGAAGCACACCTGGGCCAGATGTGGGGCCCTTTCAAACACTCACCAACCCGTGCACCTTTTGCTCCAATCAGCACGGGAACCAGCTGCAAACAGTGCGGGAGGCCCCGTTACCCTGCCTGGGCCCGGCGGGCTCTGGGGCCAGGCTCCCTGCCTCTCAGAGAACCTCACCTCTCCGGGCATCTGTTCTCTGTCTAGAAATCAAACATAGAGACAGGGCCTCAGGACACTGTCATGACAGGGCGCCTGGGTGGCTCAGTCGCTGAAGCAGCTGCGTTCAGCTCAGGCCATGACCCCCGGGGTCCTGGGATCAAGTCCCACGTGGGGCTCCCCGCTCAGTGCTCAGTGGACCGTCTGCTTCTGCCCTCCCCCACCCACTTGAGTGCATGCGTGTGCTCTCTCTCTCTCAAATAAATAAATCTTAAAAAAAAAAAAGAATGACATGACACTGTCATGAGAATGGAATGAAACGAGGTGGAAAACACTGACCACAACAAGCCAGGAGGCCACAGGCCGCCCGCCCGTCAGAGCCCTGAGAAAATCCGAAAACCCGACAGGCACGTCCGCAGTTAGGCAAGGAAAGGAAATGGGAGGCATCCATTAGGGAAATGAAAATCAAAACCTCGAGATCCTACATCACACCATTAGGATAGCTATTATATTTAAAAACAAAACAGAACTAAAAATCGCAAGTGTTGAAGAGGACGTGGAGAAATTGGAGCCTTGTCCCCTGCTGGTGGGAGGGCACAATGGCACGCCCACTGTGGCAAACAATACGGAGGCTCCCCCCCAAAATTAAACATTAGAGTTCTGGCGTGACCCCAAAAGAATTTTGAGCGGGGTCTCAAAGAGGTGTTTGTGCAGTAGTGTTGTTCACAGTAGCCAAAGTTGGAAGCAACCGTCAAGTCCATCCGTGGATGAACAGATTAATCAAGCGTGGTAAATCCACATAACAGAGAAACGTGGCGCTGGAAGAAGAAAGGTGGCTTTGACACCTGCTACGTGGACGAACCTTGAGGACTATGGTGAATAAAAGAAGCCAGCCGCAGAAGGCCACATACCGTAGGATTCCATTTGTATGAAATATTCAGAATAAGCAAATCCGTAGAGACAGAAAGCAGACGAGAGGTTTCCAGGGGCTGGGGGAGGGCAGGAGAGGATGGGAGCTGACTGCCTAATGCGTATAGGGTTTCCACTTGGAGTGGGGAAAGTTCTGGAACGGAGGTATGGGAATGGTTAGACAACATGGCGGCTGTATTTATTTCCACTGAAATTGACAATGACTGAAATGGTAAATTTTGTGTGATATGTATTTTACCACTCTAAACAAATACTATAGGGATGTCCAAGCTGGTGGGATGTTTGGAAGCTGCCGTGTGAGACCCAGGAGTCCAGGTTTTTCGGACACCCTGATGGACAGCCAGTGTCCGACAGCAGTCACCTAAGGGAGCAGACTTCAGGAGACGTAAGTTTGAAGAGGAAGATCCAATGAGGGACGGTTTCGCTTAAGCCTCCTGCTCTCTTGAGCCCCAGGGGCCATGCAGGGAAGTTCTACAGCTACTTGCAAGTCACCGAACGGCCACTGGCAGTATGGACGCTGCCCCCTGGGACAGGAGGGTGGTGCCGTCAAGGGTCCAGGGCTCTGCAGAGAAAGGGCAGGCAAGTGGAGTCCTGGCTTAGACAGAGGTGTGGTGACAATCCACGGACACAGGGGTGGAGAAGATCTTTGGCTCAGTGCAGAGGCAGGGCCCTGGGACCAAGCTCTGGAGATGTGCCCGCATCAGTTCGGGGCCGTGACTGAGGACACAGGAATGGGGGTTAGAACTAGGTGAGGTGTCCCGGCCTGACAGGCAGGTGGCCGGGAGCACGGGTTCGGATCCCAGCACAAGCCGTAGGACCTCAGATCTGACACCTCCAACTCCCTGCTCTTAAAATGAAACCATTAATGGATGCCTGTGTGGCTCAGTCGGTGAGGCATCTGACTCTTGATCTCAGCTCAGGTCTTGAACTCGGGGTCGTGAGTTCAAGCCCCGCACGGGGTCCCACCTGGGGCATGAAGCCTACTTAAACAAAAGCAAAGCAAGAAAAAAAGAAGCCATTAAAACACATTCCCCCTGGGCTGGCAGAGCTGAAAGGAGACCGTGCCTGTGCCTGGCGCCGGGTGAGCATCCAGAAACTGGTCCCCAGTGGTGGCTGGAAGAGCAACAGCCTGGTTGTTGTCTAGGCACAGCCAGATCCGGGCATGCCAGGCAGGCCCCCTCCAGGGGAATGGACACCCGGGCCTCCAGGCGACCCCCTCGGCGGGGACTCCTCGTGGGGCCCATCAGCCTGGGGAACCTGTGCGGCGGGGAGGCCCGTGTGGTGTCTGGGCCTGGAGACGGAGGCCGGCAGTCCAGCAATCTGCAGGTGGCTGACAACGCTCACAAGATGCTTCTGCGCAACAGCGGGCCTACTTTGTAGACCTTTAATCCTCCGTAATCTGGTCTGGTCGGGCAACTCACGCGTGTTCCAGAAGTGAATGACGGAGGGAGGGAGCGCGTGGGCGAGGGACGGGCTGTCTGCCCCCGGAGGTGGGCATCTGCCCGACCTGAGCCCTTAGCCGAACGTAACGCAGGGTTGGGCCCTGGGGCTGCCTGCTTCTTGCTTGGAGGTAGTTACAGGACCTCGGGCAGGTCACCCCGCCATCCGTCCGCGTTCTTACCTACAAATGGGGCTTTCTGTCCCTAACCCCCTGATGGTTGTTGGGTCCCCACATGGACCTGGCACGTCAGAAGTTTCCAGAAGGGGTAGCCGCTGCTGGACTAGAGGCTGCTCATTCGACCCTCACGACCACCCGGGGAGGCAGGAATCGGTGCCCAGCCTGCCACTTGGCAGATGTCGGGACTGAAGCCAGAGTTGTGGTGTCTTGCCCTGTCCAGGTGGCAGGCCTGTCCCTCGGGCCCGTCCTCGTCGCTATGACCGTGGGTGCTGCTGCTGGCCAGACCCGCCAGTCTGTGTCCTGAGCTCGAGGGCAGAGGCGGTCGGCCACACGCTCCCCTGCCCGAGGGCCCGAAGACCAAGGACGAGACCCGCCTGACCCAGCTGACCATGGGCCCAGCTCTCCAGGTGCTCCCCCCGAAGCCCCCAGGGAGCTCAGACCCCCCAGCCCTCCTCCTGACCCCCATCCCTCTCCCCATCCTCTGGGTGTCCCCCGACCCCTCTGTCTCTATCTCTGTGCATGGGGTGCCGGCGTCTCTTTCTCCCCCGGGTGGGTCTCCCTCGGTGTCGTTCAGCCGTGTTGTTACCTGTCTCTCTACCTGCGTCTCTCCTTGCCTCTTTCTGTGTATCTCTGTCTCTCTGTGCATGAGAGTCTCTCTTGCTCTCCATGATGCCGTGTGTCTCTCTAGGTCTCGCTCTGTTTCTCCCTCCCTCTGCCTCTCTCTCCCTGCTATTCCTTCTCTCCCTCTCCTTCTCCTTTCCCTTCAATGGACTATCGATCAGCCCGGCTTATTAAGCCCCATTATTTCTCAGAACATTTGCCTTTGAAATTCCAGCAGATGGCCCGGGGTGGCAGCCAGCGCCTCGGGCTGCCCAGGCCACGCAGCCCGCCGGGGGCTCAGCCACAGGGGCAGCCGGGTCCACAGCCCGCTCCCTGTCTGTGCAGCTGCCAGAACTGCCTTCACGAGGTCTCGGCCGGCCCCGGCCACTCCCAGGCTGCGGGCAGCCACTGCCCGTGACGGCCACACCCGGCGCCGGGCCCAGCGACTCCAGCCCTCCGGCTGGGAAGTATCCCTGTGGCAGGACGTCGTGTGCAGGGCGACCCCACGGCCCCACCCCCGTGGCCAGGATCCTCCGCAGTTCGCCCAGGTCTGCACCCCCTCACGGGTTAGAAGACTAAGCTCGTCGTGTGGGCACCCAGGGGGTAAACTGGGGCACAGCAGGGGGGCCTCCCCCCAGGGGAGCTCCCTGTCCCCACCAGCATCTGTCTCCTGAGTGGCCCGGGGCTCCCCCCAGGGCCATCCCTCCGGCGTGCCTGGAGGTGGGGAGCAGCCGTGGACAGGAGAGCCCGCCACCCCCCGGGCCGGACAGGGAGACGAAGGTGATCTCCTCCCCTCTTCCCTGGCTCACCCTCCACCACTTCCCCAAGCCCAGGCTCGCTCCCGGTGGCGGCCGTGCCCACCTCTCCAGCCGCGAGTCCCCCGTCCCCACCCCCAGCCCCTCGGGACCAGCCACCAGCCTGCCCTACACACAAACACTCCACACCTTTCCTGCCTCTGAGCCTCTGCCCAAGCTGCCCGCCCCCTGCCCACCTCTGCCCCCTGCCCGTTGTCAGCGGCTGACTCCACGGGTCCTTGACTCGTCTTCCCTGACCGCCTGCTGCCTGACTTCCCATCACAGCACGGGGCAAGGACTGCTTGCCCTTCTGCCTGCCCCTCCGCTCCAGCCAGAGCCACACCTGTGTGCACCCTCGTAATGTCCTCTCCCCACCTCCACTAGCCCCAACTGGGCACCTGGGGGTGCAGGTCCAAAGGGCAGGACTGGGTGCTGAGGTCCTAACTCCAAGATCTAGGTGTCAGCTCCCCAAACCCTCCTGACCGGCCCCGGAAGAAGGTACTGTTTTATACCCATTTACAGAGAAGATGATTGAGGTCTCCTGCAAGTAGTCCAGTGACTTGTCCAAGGTCACACAGCCGGCAAGAGTGACTGTCAGGGGGGTCTATCCGGCTCCAAAGCCCAAGGTCTTTACCACCCACAATCTGGGTGGGGCCCATAGTTAACGACTCCAGACTTGACTCCTGGAAGAGGACGAGAGATTCCATGTGAACCTCAGAGAACCCAGACCTGGAGCACAGACGTGGGAAGGATGAGTTCACAATGGTGTTACCCTCTGAAGGCCGGCGGCTTGTCCAGAGGGGGTGGGTCTGGGGCCGGGTGTGGACCCCAGGAGAGGGCCAGCTCAGTCTGTGTCCCAGTTGGAATAGGCAGAGAAATTCAAATACATCTTCATAGATTTGTGGTCACTCAGAGTGTCAACCAAGGCGAAGCATCCATTCATTCCTTCACGAAATCAGTGACTATTTACTAAACGCCTCCTTTGCACCAGGCACTGGGTGAGACTCTAAGGACACACAGTAAGAAGGCAAAACCCCTGTCTGTATGGAGCTTATGTTCCAGTAGGGGAGGGCAATGAACAAGTAAATTTAGCATGGCTGATACAGGAGGGCAGGGGTAAGAGGGAAGGTGGGGCTCACACACACAGTCACACACACACACACACACACATGCACACACGCACACGTGTACACTTACTCTGTGTTCCTGGATTCCAGCTCCGCGCAGGAGCCCCCCACTCGTGGAAGTGAGCCAGGCTAAGATTGCAGGGACAAGTGTTCCAGGTAGTGGGAACAGCCTTTGAGAAGGCTGGCAGTAGGAGTGTGTTGTTCAGAGAGACTGAGAGGAGCTGGTGTGGCTAAGGGCATGGCCCCAGCGGAGAGTGGGTCAGTGAAAAGCAAAGGGCCAGAGGCCTGTGGCACCCCGACCTTGTCATTGGGGCCCTGGGGAACCAGCGATGGGCTTTGAACAGTGGGAGGTTCAGGAAGTCTCATGACTGGAAGGATGACCTGGCTTTTCAAGGATTTGCAAGAAACAGAAGAGGGAGGAGGAGCCCCAGTAAGACCAGGGCAGCTGCCCCGGAGCCCCGAGGTCTCAGCCGAGTGGACGGAGATTGGAGAAAGGCTTAGGATGTGGCTGGACAGGACCTGTTGACAGAAGGGTCTTTTGAAAAAATCGGTTTTCCCCAGGGGTAGAGAGGAGCCACCGGAGGCCCGTGGAGGAGGACTGGGCCCCACCCCTGCTGCCCCACTTCCAGGCAGCGTGATCTTGAGCAGGTTGCCTCGTGCCTCCGAGCTCTTTGCTTACCTGTAAAATTGCTCTATCAGCACAACAGGCTGGTGACAAGCCAGACTCTCAGTGGCTCCCAAGTGGCTCCCAAGGGGCTCCAAGCTCTGTTCCTCACCCGCACTACGCGTTCTTCCAGCATCAGCTCTGGGGCCCGCGTGGAGGGTCCCGCCCCCACATTTCAGTGCCCTGGCCCGGAGTGGCCCGCATCCCGCCCGCCCCGTCGGGTCCCACGGGCCAGAGCAAGTCCCATGTCCACATCTGGCCAGAGAGTTCCTGGAAGTGGATTCCCCGGATCTCAGCCCCTAGAGCCTTCTGGGGGACCGTCGGGGGCGCGAAGCCACAGGCACGGCTGATGCCCGGCACAGAGCAGCCCTCGCCCGCTTTGTCTGCTCCCTCGGCCCTCAAGCCGGGAGCTTGATCTGGGCCACCGCCTCCCACACCACAGTCATCCTGGGCCCACATCCAGGGGCCAACTGTAGCATCATTTACAACATCATTTTCTTTAAATCAATTCATTTGTGTGCTTGTTTGCTTTACCACGCGAGGAGAGGGGCCCTAAGTCAGGAGTGTCTAATTGTCCCTCTGTGCACGGGGGACTTTCCGAGTGTGCACAGCCATATGTGTATCTACCCGAGGCTGCCCCCCGTGCCCCCACCGGGAGTCCCGCCATATAAATAATGCACGAGACACGCGCTGTATTTTCCGCGGCGAGGCCGTGTAGCAGAGCACGGCGCAATGCCTGATGTAATGAAAGCGTGCAGTGTATGCCCGCGTCACTCCGACCCCACGCTCCTCGGCTTCCCGGGGAGAGGGCAGGAAGCGGGGGGAGCCGGCCCCCGAGTGAAGCCAGAGCGCCAGCTCTGGGGGAGGCGGCGTGGGGCCGCGGTGCGATCCCAGGGCCTGGCGGGGGCGCAGCCAGGTTTGAATCCTGGCTCTGACACTTGTCGGGTGCGTGACTTAGAGCAAGTGTGTGGAGACCTTGGCGTCCCCTCTCCTGACCGCGTTGTCCGTCTGCGGACCTTGGCTGGGGGGCGGGTAGGAAAGCCCCACTCGGGGTGCTGGGGGGACGAGCACCAGGGTCCGGTCTATGCCCGGCACTCCTCACGGACTCGGGCTGAGAGCGGGACCTCCCCTGAAACCACGCCCCCGTCGGCCTCCCGTCCCCTCTCGGCCCTGCTTTCTCCCTTCCTGGTCGGCTTCTCCGGGGAGCACTTGCTTCATAAAATCACTTGCCCTGAAACCGTTGACAGGCGCCCGCCCTTGGAAGAACCGCCTAAGACAGCCAGAGTCTCTGCCTCTCTGAGCCTCACTTACCTCATCCGTAAAATGGACATCCCTTCTGGCCACAACATGCAGTTAGTACAGAGCCCGGCACACGGCGAGTGCTCGCTAAACAAACTCTCTTCTGACCCGTAGGAAACACATAGCTATCTTGTCGGCAACGTTACTGAGGATGGTGGGGGGCGTCCCGGGTCCCCGTGGTAAGGAAGAGGCAGCTGCAGAAAATGTCTCCGGAACCACCCCCCCCCCAGCCCCGTCCTACCCACCCCTTCCCATCAGACAAGTTCTTGTCCCCGACTCTGTGCTTATAATACCCTTGATACTCAGGCCACGGGCTGGTGTCCTGGGCGATGGTCAGTGTCAAGATGGGGTTTGGCCTCTGACTCGGTCACTTTCTGGGGATGCGGCCTCGGCCATACAGGCTCCGGGTAGATGGGATCCTCGCTACGGGGGGATTCTAGGGTCTCTCCGAGCAGAGGGCAGAGCTGAGGAGTTGTCAGAGGAAAGAACCGTGGGCGGGGGCGCTGTGGATTCTCACCCCCACCCCGAGCCGCCGCCTCTGCTGGCGAAGACCCAGGTGGCTGGGCGCCCCAGGACAAGTCACGGCACCTCCCTGGGCTCGTGTGGCCACATCTGTGAAGGGGGGGTGGGAAGGTGGAAGAACCAGGTGTGGGGAGTCTTCCTTCTGTCCCTCCTCCTGAGTCCAAGCAGATGCTTTTGCAATTCTGCAAGCTGGTTAGAAAAAAAGAGGAGAAAGAGGGAAAAAGAAGCTGGTCAGCGTCCCGCCGGCAGGGCTCTCGGGTGGACATCTGCTTCCGGCTGGCGTGTGGCCATCCGCCAGCATCCACGCTAAGGGCGACACCGGCCCATCTGGGCGGGGCTGTCCGTCCCCCCCGCACGAAGGGCTATCAGGGCACCGCCTCGTTCAGCCCCCTTCGACCGCTCATTCATCGCCCCCCCGGCACCGGGGAGCAGGGGGGACTCAGGCCGGCCAGCGCTGAGCAAACCACGGGGGCGCTGTGCCCCCTCTTAGGAGCCTCCCGCCCCTCCCCCCGGAGCCTCGGGCCCACCCTGGGGCCTGCCCAGACTCTGCCCCAGCCTGGGAGGGTGTTCGGGACCTGACAGCTTTCCCCCACCGGGTCCTGGCTTCAGGAGGACCCTCGCCCCTTCCCCGGGCCTGGCTTCCGGGACCCCCGCCGCATCGTGAGCACCTGCGGTTAGGGCTTCCCGCAGAAAAGCAGCATCTCTTACTCAGTCGGCGGCCCCTCCCGAAGGAGGGTGCTGAGCTGGCTCTGCCTCGCCTCTTCTCCGTGAGCCTTTCATCACAGGGAGAGAAATCCCAGCAAGAGGGTAAGCAGCAACTCAGCCCGAGTTACCAAGACAACCTTCCCCCAGCCTCTGCTGGTGCTGGTGGGGAGGGAGGGGGGCTGGAGGGAGACCCCCACCCAGCCCGCCCCGCCCTCCCCTGGGGGCCGCCCCTGCAGGTCCGGGGAAGGTGCCCCCACTGCGGGGCTGCCAGCCTGGGTTGCCGGCTGCGGCTTTTATCCGTCTTCACAGCTCACAGCCGATCCGATTCTCTCAGGTTCCCGGTGGCGAAATAATTGAGGAGGGAGTGATCGGAGGTAGAAGGAAATCCTCTCCGCTGTGGAAAAATCTCAGTCATGGCCGCCTCCTCCCGCTGCTTCTGGCTTATCCGGCTCAAGCCCACATTTGGGGGCCCATGGCCTTGGGGAGGGACCACACAGGGGCCAAGATGTGGGGCCCGAGGTTCAGACCGGCCTGAGTGCAAACCCCAGCTCTACCCTAAGCTGTGTGACTTTGGGCAAGTTACTTAACCTCTCTGAGCTCCAGTACCGACCAGATACTAGCTACTGTCTTCGTGGGGTTGTTGAGATCAAGAAGGGAGTGCCAACACCATCCTGGACAGCACCACCTCCCCTGAGCCTCTGCAGGGGGAGCTCGGGAGGGAGCGGGGAGTAACCCAGGAGGAAGCACTAAGACTGAAACTGCAGTTCAACAGGTGAGGCTCAGAGAGCAAGACCCACAGCAGTGAGCAGGGAAGGCCAGGCGGCAGGATTCTCCTCCAGGCTGGGGTGATCCGAAGCCCCCGGGCCTCCCCGCCCTCCTTCGAGCTGTCCCAGCACTGCGTGGCTTCCGCAAAGGTGGGGAGACTGGAGTGACCCTGGGGCCACGGCCACTCCCACTCGCGCCTCCTCCTGGGTGGTGGCCATGCCTCCGCCCTACCCACCTCCCCACCCCACGGCTGTCCTTGAGGTGACCTCGGAAGTGTGACAAAAGCCCTGGGAGGCCCACGGAATCCAATCATCTGTCATTAAGTGTCCTCCATGGCGGAGGCCCTCACTGAGAGGAGGAATATGAATTGTTCAGGAGAGAATGAATCCATAAACCGATTAGTTAAATCCAATCAGCTGGGGTGGGGGGGGGCGTGAGCGGAGAGAAGAATGAGGACTGAGGGGGGCATCCCGGCCAGCCCCGGGGCCCCTGGGAGTCCCGCAGCGGGCCCAGCCTCCGGGAGGTGGTGGCCGGGAAGGTGGGCCCCCCGGCGGCCAGGGCACTGTGGTCCTTAAGACTTTTGGCCAGCTGAGAAAGCAGCCCCCAAACCCCGGGTATGGCAAAATCACTCCCCCACCAGGTAAGCATCTTGCAGCCCCAAGAAGGCTTAGGATGAAGAACAGACACGTTTAAGGGAATCAACACAGTACAATTACTATCTCTGTCTTAAGTGGGTTCAGCATTTGGAAGGTTTGGGAATATCTTGCCGATTATAAAGTACTAGCCCAGCTTGCAGCTGGAACTGAAAATAGGGAAGTGAGCGCTTGATTTAGACTTGGGCTTTTGAGTTGCACTGGTAGGAAGTTTGGAAGCAGCGCGGAAACCCTCCGCGTTTATAAAATACCATGTACCCACGGGTGCCTCCGTCCGCGGAGAAGAAGAAACGGAAGGCGTTCACTGTATTAATGCAGTTTCGAGTGTTTAAAGTGTAAAAATCATTAACTGGTTTTGTAAATGGGACCAAACAGTAATCAAATGGCCCTTAAAGGGGATTGTACAAATGTGCTAAGTTTACAAATATGTAAATAGAATAGTAAGATACATCACGTGAACTTGAAGGCTGGAGAAAGAACGGCATTTAGGCATGTGCAACATTCAAGTGAATCAAATGTCAGTGTTTAAAATCAAAGTCATTATCTGGGTAATCTTCTCTGTGCACAAAAGCCACCCCAGGGAGTCAGCCCCCTTGGGAGGCTGTACTCCTGACTCCCCACTCAAAACAGAGCCTCCTGCGTACTCCCCCTGGCGGTGGGGTGGGGGGAACTCCCTTCCCAAGAGGAGGGTTCTAGAGGTGACTACAGACTGGGCTGTAGTCACAGGTTTGTGGTGAATGGGTGAATGTCTGGCTCTGCAGGGAAGCACTTAGGCCTTTGACCCAGGCTTTGATCCACAGGTCTGCTTTAAGCTGATCCCCATTCCAGGGGGAATGACATGTGGGGCTCCAGCCGTGTGCAGGAAGCGGTGAGATCCCAAGCAAGGTAACACTGCTACCAGGCTCATTAAATGCCAGGGACATAGGTGTTTCACGAGTGTAATTGCCATAACGACGCATTTCGCAGATGAGGCCACTGAGAGGCAGAGCTGGGGCTTGGCCCTGCAGAACCCGGCCGTGGAACTTGGGCTCCTTACCACCCCCTCCTCTCTGTCTGTGCTTGTTGGATCCACCATACCCTCTGGGATGTGGTTCGGGTCAGTCCCCTGAGCTCAGGGAGTCTAGACCCTCGTCCAAGGCTGCGTGGCCAGCACAGGACCGACGCAGCAGGCCCATGACATGTGTGTGCCCGAACCCAGCAGGGCACGTGGTTGTGTAGTACTCAGTGCTCGCAAGGTTCTGTAATCCACCGAGTCATGGCCAGTGTGGTGCAGCAAAGCGCAGGGGCTCAGAGTGGATGCAACCGGGAGAACTGGACTGTTCTGGGGACCAGGGAGGCCAGGTGGGAGCCGGGGAGGGAGATGCGGGCCAGGCTGGAGAGGGAGCGGAGATGCGTGGAGCCCTGGAGGTGCATCCTGACTTTGGACCTCCTCCTAAGAACCCCTGGAGGCCACTGAGGGGTCTGAGCACAGAGGAGGCGGTTAGACTCGTGTTCGTTAAGTCCTCTGTCACAAGAACACAGGGCGAGCAGAGAGGGGCTGCTGCAGGTGTCCAGGCTGAGGGGCTGAGCTCGGGCCAGCCTGGGGGCCCGGAGACTGGACCGGGAGGGCACAGGGAGGGTTGGGCAAGGTTGGGCAAGGGTGGCAGGGGGAGGGACTGGACATCAAGGAGGACCTCCAGGGCCCGGTGGCCTCATGGGCATGGTGTGGGGACGCCCCTCCACGTGGTCCCTGGGCTGTCATGCCGGGGTCCCGACCCAAGGGCTCCTGCTGGCTGGAGGGCAGCGTGGCGGGCTGCCCTGAGACAGACCAGCATGGCCGTGGCAGCCGATGGCAGCACGCTGGCCTCAGTCGAGCCCTCCAGCCTGGCCCGAGGTGCCCTCACCACGACCCCGGCCGCTTATCTGCCCCCAGAGGAGTCGGGGTAATTCGGTCTCTGTGTTTACTCCCATGGTGAGCGCCTCTGAATCTTTCATCTTGACTGCTGACTGTATCAAGATTCCCGTGGTAATTGGATCAGGTGCAGTATTTTCCACGAGGATATTAAATCGGGCCTTCTGCCCGCGTCCAGAACGATCCGTTTCCGAATACAAAGACGCAGGAGATGGCATTACCCAGGTATCTTTCCTCCTTTAAAGGTTCTCCCCCATCCCTCTCGCCCCCTCCCCCCGGCTTAATCATGGCAGCTCTTTATTTGCTGCCAGATAAATTGGGTCTCCCTCCCCTGTTCCGGTTATTAGCCAAAGGAAAAGAAAGATTCTTGCAGGCTGAGGAGGGAGGCCGGGGGCGTGGGGGAGACGGGCAGCGGCGTGGGACGGCGGAGCTGAGGTTTCCCGGGCTGTCCCACCTCCAGGGGCCC
>LNAC01000009.1:721698-732856 GCA_002007465.1 Ailurus styani | reverse complement strand
TGGGGGTGGGGGTGGGGGGAGAGCTCACCACTCCCCCCGCCCCCCAACCCCGGCCTTTCCATCGCCCCCTGGGAGGGTGTCGGGCACTCACTTGGAGGGAGCCCGTGTCAGCCATCCGCCAACCATCAAGGTGGGACACTTGGACAGTCTGACAGTCTGTAAACATTGGAGGAGAGAAGCTCGGGGACACAGGGCGACTGAGGACTGGGAGGGAGCTAGAAAGGACCTCAGAGACGTTCAGTCGTTAAGAGAGAACGGGAGACTATTAAGGTCACATTAGAGGCTCATGAGGCCGCGTCCAGACCAGCTGTCGCTTGGAACAAGACCCGGATGGTGGAGGCACAGCAATGTGAATGCAGTGTCTGCTGCCAGATTCTACGCTTTCAGACGCTTAATTCTACGGTATGTAAATTTCACCTCCATTTCTAAAAAGTGGCTCTGTCGCAATGCCACGTAACCGCCACGGACTCATTTCAATTGTTCAGCCAACACCGGTGGAGCCTCTGTTCTGTGCCGGGCACTGCGCTAGGCCCCAGGGATACAACCGTGAGCAAAACCCAGGTCCAGCCCCCTGAGACCTGACATCAGGGAGGGGACTGATGACAAGTGCCGGGGAGACACATGATGCAGGTAGGAGGCAGGCAGGGGGTTCGGCCCAGGCGGCCCTGAGAAGGTGACACAGGGGGTCTGGAGGTGGGACAAGGGGCACCGCATGGAGCCGGTGTGGCGGAGCAGGGAGCTGGGGAAGAGCCCTTCAGGGCCTTAGATTTCACTCTTAGCGGGCTGGAAGCTACGGGAGGGTTTCAATCAGAGGTGGGTCTTGGCTGGACAGTGGGGTCCTTCTGGCTGGTGGGTGCTGGGGTCCTGCAGGGGACAGGGGCCAACCAGGGACCCCAGTGGGGTAGGCGGGAGCACCCAATGCAGTCATCTAGCTAACAATGGGTGGTGGAGATAACAAATTATAACCACCAAGAGGGGGCGCCTGGGTAGCTCAGCTGGTGAAGGGTCTGCCGTCAGCTCAGGTCATGATCTCTGGGTCTTGGGATCAAACCAGCATCTCATCAGGGAGCCAGCTTCTCCCTCTCCCTCTGCTACTTCTCCTCCTTGTGCTCTCTCTCTCTCTGTCAAATGGATAAATAAAATCTTAAAAAATAAAAATAAAACCACAAAGAGATCACAGGACGCAGTCACCAGAATGGCCAAAATTAAAGACAAGACAAAGCCAAGCACAGACAAGAACCTGGAGCAAGTAGGACTCACACATCGCTGTGGGCACATAAAATAACACAGCCTCTTTGAAGATGTGCTTGGCAGTTTCCTCTATACGTACATCGGTCCCAGGACCCTCCAATTCCACGACCAGCCACATACTCCAGAAACAAGTTTTTTTTTTTTTTAAAGATTTTATTTATTTATTTATTTGACACAGATAGAGAGATCACAAGTAGGCAGAGAGGCAGGCAGAGGGAGAGGGGGAAGCAGGCTCCCTGCTGAGCAGAGAGCCCGATGCGGGGCTCGATCCCAGGACCCCGAGATCATGACCCGAACTGAAGGCAGAGGCTTTAACCCACTGAGCCACCCAGGCGCCCCAGAAACGAGTTTTTATATCCGCAGGAAGACACACACAAGGACACTCACAGCAGCTTAGAAAACAGCCCAGACGTCCACCCACAGGAGAATGGATGAACAGATCGGGGTGTGGATGCCCGTGGAATACCACACAGCAAGGAGAAAGGACGAGCCCCTATACGCAGGATGACGTTGCGACTCTCCTGGGCGTCAATGTCAAGCAAACGAGGAAGAGGTCCCAAAGAGCCCAGGTTATATGACTGCATTTTTCTGAAATTCTAGAACCTGCAAAGTGACCTCAGAGCAGCTCCTTTGGAGGGGCGCCAGAGGTAAGGAGGGGGCACAAGGGGACACAAGCCATATACTAATTTATGCATTTTACTGAATGTAAATTATGCTTTGGGGGGAAACTGTCATAGAGAGAAAGAAAGGAAGAATGTTGGCTCCAACCAGGTGCTGGTGGGTGAAGCTGACTTCCCTCCGGGGCCGGGCACACCGGAGTGGCAGCCACCTCCTGCCCTTGCCCGGAGACCCAGCTCCTTGCTCCGGGAGGAGGCCGCCCGGGCGAGCAGATGCCTGCGTCGGTGGGGGCAGGTGGCCTGAGGAAGCGGTTATTTATTTGGGGGACCGAGCCTGTTTGTCTAGTGGGGGAGGGGCCGGTGGCCAGCATCCTGGGACCAGATTCCTGATTATAACTTCATCACGGGTACAGGCTATTCGGGAGGCGCTGATATTTATGGAATAAATACGACGCGATTTATGGCCGTATCTCCCTCTGATGTCCCATCTGATATGCAATTCAATTTCTTTTATTATCTTTGGGCTTTTGCCATGGAGGAAAATGCATAAATAAATAAATATATGGGCAAATGGCAGCCGGCAGGCCGGGCCGGGGCTGCCAGCCCGCCATCTCCAGTCCCATATTAGGCCCATCGATCACGGGTTCCGAAGGCAGAGCCTGTCCCCCGGCTGGGACAGGGAGCAGACGTGCCGGTCACTCCCTATTATTGAGGGGCCTCCGTTTGGCAGGCTGCCCTGCCCGCCCTCCGCCAACCGCCAGGCCATGGCATCCCTACTCGGGACCCGAGCCCGGGCCTGAGCTTCTCGCCCGCAGTTGCCCGCGGGGAACCCCGGGGCCCCAGTGTCCTCGCTCTTCTGCGTCCAGACAACGTGGCAGCCTCCTGACCTGTGCTCCCCGGCCTGGCTCCCCCACGGGAACCCCAGGCCGAACGGCCAAGCCTCGCTTCTGCTTTGGAGTCGAACCACGTTCTCGAAACGAAGCTCCCGCACCTCGAGCCCTGGGCACCCGGGTGAGTCCCCCGTCCCCGAGCTTCGGCTCCTCCTCTGAGAGTGGGGGTGGCGGTCGCTCCGAGGACGGAGGGGGGCCCGGGACACACATGGTTCGGGCCACAGGCCGGGCAGCCCCTCTGTGCACCGCACCGTCCGGGCGCTTAGGGTGTGCGGAGTCCCTGCTCACAGCAGGACCCCGTTCTGGGGGCGACAGGAGGCCTCAGTGGCCGGGCCCCGGGGTCGTCACTGTCCCCACCACTGTCCCGGGCCTCTGCGTCTTCTGAGGGACGGGACCCCAGGCTATGGGAGGACCCCGCGGGAGAGCCCTGGGGACCTGCTGCCACGGAGCCTCGGCAGCCTCTCTGGGGCCGCCGCCTCACGTGGACTGGAAGGGGGGCTTCTTCCTGTGCCCCTCGGGGGCCGGCCCCACCACCCGCCCGTGCTCCCAGCCTCGGGGTCGCCCCATCCCACACACCACAACACATGCACACTCACGTGCACACACACGTAGCACACCCCCCCACCACACCCCCACCTCATCACACACACTCGCGACACTTACACCGCACACTCCCCACAAACCCCACACACACCACACATATGCCCACACACACGCGCGCGCGTGCACACACACACGCACGCACACACCGTATGTACCACACACTCACCACCCACACTCAGATCCAAACGGAAGCCTAACAGCTCCCAACACAGCCCTAAGACGCAGCATCGCACGAAAGGTGATTGGCAAAGACTGTGACCGTGGAGGAGACAGACTCCCCGCTGGGGGCGTGCGCAGACCGCACCCCGTGGAGCAGGCTGGTCTCGGGGTGTGGCGGGAAGGGCGTTCCAGCAGAGGGAACAGCGTGTCCGCTCTCTGCGGCCCACACAGAACTCGCCGGATGCCCCCGGACGGAACTCTGATGGGACCCCAAATGAGGTTTGTCCTGGAAACTGGGGGACGCAGGGGCAGGCCAGGTAAGGAGGCTGCTGATAGTCAGAGAGAACCGAATGCAAGTCCGGCCTGACGCTCCCAGCGGAGCGACCTTGCTTCCCTGACCCCGGGTCTCTGCGCTGGAGGCCCCTGCCTCACAGGGCCCCGTGAAGAGGAATCGGAATGAACTTCGCAGTCCGGCAGTCAGGGATAGGGTGCGGCCCCCCGGGGGGAGCCTGAGGGGTCACCCCTCCCAGGGTGAAGCACCCCGGGGCCCTCTAACCCTGCCCGGCCCTCACGGCCTCCACCACCTGTGGGGGTTATCCTACCTGCCTCCCTGTCCCCCGGGCGTCCCCACGGTGGCCCCAGGTCCTCCTGGGGGAGGCATGGATTTGGCATCCTTGCCATTTTATGTTTCAGACGCTCCTGCCTTGGCCTCTGCATCAGCCCCAGCAGGCGGCATAAATTTCCCTCGGCCTAGGTACAGCCCCATGAGCACTGGCACCGGGGATGCTAATCGGCTTCTCCGCGCTCCCAGGCTGAGAATCCCACCTTTTCCTGACATTTGTAAAGTTCACGTTTTCAAAATAAAGGCACGTGAAGGGCGAGGCGCACCCTAGTAGATCACTTCCCTGTCACGGGCCTTCACCCCCTTAAAGCGCCGGCACGCTGGGAGACGGAGCCCAGTGGAGCCTGGGCCCCACAGCCAGCTTCTTCCTCATTCCCCCCCTACGTTCCATCCATCCACCCTCCTTCCTCCACCGGATTTCCTCCCCTCACTCACTCGTTCTTTCACTCCATACCATTTAGGGACCATCTGGAAAGTCCTGCCTGGGGTATGTGTCAGGGACAGAGCAGAAAACCATAGCACTCTTAACCTCTGGGCTTGGCAGTCTAGTGGAAACAAAGGACATGACACTAATATCGAGAGTTACAAGTACCATGAAATCAGGAACGGAGCACTAGGGAGGGCTTCCTTATAAGAAAGTGACATTATCCTGACCGTGAGGCCAAGAGGAGGAGCAAGAATCAAGCCAGTAAGATAAGGCAGAGAGTATTTCAGGTGGAGGGACTGGCAGGTGCAAAGATCCTGGGGTAGGAGGGGGCCTGGCGTATCTGAGCATCTGGAAGTGGCTGGCCAATGAGGCGGGAGTTCTGGGATTTGAGGAGCTGAAGCCTGAGAGGCTGCTTTTACCCAAGGGCCGTGGGAGTCCCTGCAGGGTCATGCCAGGCCCTGGGGACGGACGGGATCCATCTCAGGCTTGGGGGCCCCAACACGGTCCCAGTGGAGCTCGCGGCACTGATTCAGAATCCCCAGGGCAGCCGGAGGGCAGTGTTGCTTTCCTGTGCCTTCTTCCTGGCTGGGTTCTGCTGCTGACTTATAATTGCTGTTTCCTTGTCCTCAGCAAAAAGAGCTCAGAAATGAGATTACTGTTTGAGGACAGCTTCCCTGCAGTGGGAGCCCCCGGTGGGGACCAGTGTCTACACAGAGCCGGTCATTCTGGCCGAGGGACTCTGTGCCCTGCTCTGCTGCCTTGCGCCCTATGGGTACCGTGTCTCCACTTATTCATCCCACACGTGTACCTGCTGGGCACGGAGCCGGGGGGCGGGGGGCAGCACAGCGCCCACCCCCAGGGAGCCCACGGTCTGGCGGAGGAGGCAGACCACAGAAAAACAAGCAAGTACAAATAGGCCGTCTCAGGTGTGGCGAAGGTTAGGGAAGAAAGCAACACAGGGCGCGTGGGCAGGAAGCACAGGTAAAGGTCGGGCGGTCTGGGTGGCCTCTCTGTGCAGGGACACTGGACAGGGAGGGGTGCCCAGATCTCTGGGAACAGTGCTCCGTGCACAGGGAACGGCAGGTGCAAACACCCTGTGGTGGAAATGAGCTCTGTTTCTGGGACAGAGGCCGGCGTGGCCGGAACCGAGGGGCCAACGGGAAAGAGTGGCAGGTGCACTCATTCTGCACTTTTTACGTATTCATTTATCGCTCATTCATCATCCTTCATTCATTCGCTGGACATTCTGTGACCACCCACTCTGCCAGCTGCCCGGGGTTTGAGTCAGACCCCTCCCTGCCTTCCCTCTAAGAGTCCCTGGTCTGGGGTGGGGGCAGACAGACAAGAACCCTTACTGGGGCAGCTCGGATGTTTCGTCTCCCCCCAAGGTGGGTTCCATGGCTCTGGTATCTCCAGCCGGGCCCTTCTGTGAGCAGCACACCGCACACTTCGGCTGTGTGGGCAGTGTCTGGACACCGCAGGGCCTGTCTGCGTGGACCTGGCCAGGCACTTCCTCAGGGAGTCCCAGACCCACGGGTTGCTGCCCCAGACCGCGGGTGTTTGGAGGAAGTGAGACCAGACCTGGTAGGGCCAGAGTCTGGGTGTAGGGAGTCTCACACAGGGGAGGGGACAGCCTGGACCCCTGGGAGAGGTTTAGGGACAGGAAGCCACTCCAGAAGGGCTCAGAGGCCATTCGAGGCTACCTTCCAGGCTGGATACAGGTGGGAATCTTGAGGCCCAGAGAGGGGAAGGAACTTGCCCAAGGACACATAGCAAGGGGGTGGGACAAGCATGGAGAAGAGTCTGGCCTCTCAGACACCTCTCTCAGGTGACTTTTGGGAAGCATACTTTGAACACTTAAAATTGACCTTCCCAACTCCCTGGGCCTGTTTCTCAGCCTGTGCCCCTGTCTCAGGATGGCACCCCCGCCCCCCCGCGAGCCCAACTGGTGGTTTTCCTGCAAAGTATATTCAGAACTTGTCCAGCCCCTGCTCCGGCCCAGGCCACACCCTCTCTCCCCGCCTCCTATAGAAGCTTCTAGATCCTTTGCACCTCCATGCCCACCCCCACAGCCCATGCCACACAACCTGCAGCAACCAGGGAGGTTTCCAACACCAAACCCGCTAGGTGCCAGCTCTGTCGAAACCCTCCCCCGGGTGCCCACAGCCCCCAGGTGAAGCGTGGGCTCTTCGGCCACCCCCAGCTCCCACCTCGGCCACCCCACCTCGCCTCTGCTCAAACTCCCACCTCCAGCCACACTGAACACCCTTCAGTTCTTCAGTTTTGCCTCGAGCCCTTCATACTGTCCCCTCTCCTGGAATGCTCCTCCCCACCCCCCTTTCCCGGCCATCACCTTTGTAGTTCTCCGCCGAGACCCCGCCTCCTCCAGAAAGCCTTCCCTGGCCTCTCCGGCCCAGAGCGTTAACTCTCTGCCCTGTGTTATAGTCACCGGTTTATCATCCGGGTGCCCCAAACGCAGGGACAGTTTGCCATCACTCATCATTCTGTTCCCAGGACTTAGCGTGTGGACCCTGTAAGTGTCTGTCCATGGAGCCCCTCCTCCAGCCCAGGCTCTGGTCCCCGGACCACCCAGAAGGAGGACATTCATTGTCCTCCTGGTAGGGCTGACTCATCCTGGGCCCTGGCTGGGCACAGTGTGGGGGGCAGGGTTGTGAGACGGTTGCTGGACTGAGCAGTGCCATGCCCGAGGCCAGGCATGTCCCTCGGCCTGTCTGAACGTGTTAACTCCAGGGAGAGGATGTTCTGTGAGGGCGACAGCTGAGGGGGCCCCCTGTCACCTCCCATCAGCGGGAACCCTCCCTCCCCAGCCTGCCTCCCACCCCATCTTGCAGGTCTCCACTGATCTGTCACCTCCTTCAAGAAGCCTTCCCTGATTGCCCAGACTAAACTCATCCTTTCTCAGAGTTCATCCCATCCCCTCATCTGTTTCCTTTGTAGCTCTTATCAGGGACCTGTCACTGCCTAATTCACTGTTTCCTGGGTCACTGTCCGTCTCCCTAATCCATTGGGACTACCCACTGCCTACACTTACCTGTGCAAGTGGTGCACTCAGCCTGGGCCCAGCTCCCAGGAAACCTCTGTAAAAGCCACTTCGTCCTTGTGCAGAGGTACAGGACGGTGCCCTGGAAAGTGATCACAGTGCAGACACATGGGCTTGGGCCTGGCAGCAGGGTCCTGGGGGACCAACTGTAGCCAGTCGCTAAACTTCCTGGTTCCCCATACAGCCTTGGCAGACCCCCAGTTCTGACTTCATGCCTTGTCTGCCTGACTGCTGAGCAGGTAGAGTCTCCCCACTTAACAGAAGGTAAGACTGAGGCCCAGGCATGCAGATAGAGAGCACAGACTTGTAGAGCCTTGGAGCCAGATAAGGCATCATGGGAAATCACCTAGACCAATGCTCTTGCTGTCCAGATAAGAAAAACGAGGCACCCCAGAGGGGCAGGACCCACCCAAGTTACTACCAGGGCAGGGCCTCAAGGCTGGGGAAGGGGGCTGCTTTTCCCCTTCCGGTAGTGCCCCAACCCTGGGTTCCAAGGAGGCTGTGGGACTGTCAGGTGGGATCAGCGGGGTCCTGGCCTCATCTCCCCAGATTTAATTAACAGGCCTTTCATCTTTGTCCTGAAGGAATCTGCTATCTTCTGTCTTTTTAATTAGCATTCATTAAGCAAATCAGGACAGGGTTCTTCTCCTTCCTTTCTCTGCCTGGAAGGTTTTAACCCTTGGTAGGTGGGCTGCAGGGAGGGCAGTCTGCCACCTCTGCTCAGAGCCCCATGCAAAGGCCAGGCCTCTGCAGAGAATCCACAGGTCCCTAGCATAGGCATAGGCCCCATCAGCCATACACAGATATTGGCCACGCCTCCCACACCACCTCCATGCTGGACCCCTGGATTCCATCCTCATCCATCTTCCTGGAGGAAACTGACCCCGGCTCTGCTGCTGAACAGCCTTCCCGGGCTCCCTGCCACCACGACAATAATGGGTTGAGATCATGGGCAGATTGTGGGATCGGGCCTTAAAGCTCTAGGCTGCAGGGAAACTGAGGCTAGGTGGTCCAAAGCTCCTGCGGGCTGCAAAGACGGTTGCCGTCATGTGTGTGGAGCGGGGCCCCTGGGGGCAGGGCGTGGACGGCTGGTGGCAGGCCTCTGGTTGTCCAGTGTCCCAAATGGTCAAGTCCACGGCTCTGCTCATTCCAGGTCCCTTTTCTGCTGCCACAGGTGTTCGTTGTCTCTTTGTCATGCAGGTTTTGGCAGTTATCCTGAGACTTTGTGGGTGCAGAGACCCCCCCATGCTGTGGGGGGCCACACCTGGCTTCCAAGCATCCATAGATCCCAGTCCCTCCCTGACTCCCATTCTGGGATGGGAGGGACCTGGTCATGTCCTGCTGTGCGTGTGTTTTCAGCAAACCACTTCCCCTCTCTGGCCCTCCGTTTCCCCATTTGTACGGCCAGTGCCCTGGACCCAGTGACTTTATTCGGGTCCCTGGGCCACGGGCTGCACAGGGACCTCCGCCCAAGGGGTCCTTGGCCGCCAGGGGGCGAGAGAGCCCAGTCCCGTAATGTGGCCAATGTCGCCACCTGGTGGTGGATCCTGGGTGAACATGAACAGCTGGACGTGGAGCTGAGGCAGGAGAAACTGGAAAAGCAGGAGGCAAGTGGGAACCTGAGGGACAGTGGAACTCCGGTCGCCAGCAGAGGCAGGATGGCCCTGCTGTCCAGGAGCTGCACAAGGTCGCTGAGCACCCAGCTGGCACCTCCCCACGGAGCCATCATCTCCTCCCCACTCCCCGGAGATCAAGCTTTCCCAGGCACGTGCTTCCTGCTCACCCCCCAAACATTCCCCCAACTACACTCAGCACAGGCCCTGGGGACACCAGGGTGAGCCACACGAAGTCCCTGTCCCCACGAACACTCAGCTCCCGCAGACCCTCTGCAAGTTGCAGCCCCAGTTCATCCCCGAGATGCCCCACACCCCACGTCCTCTGGCCTCTGCACCTCGCTCCAGCCTCAGCCCCCAGGACCAACCCCCCACCCCGAGCTGCAAAACACAATGCACTTGCCCTCCCCAGTCACCCCTGAGCCTTTGCACATCCTGGGCCTCCTCCCCTTCCCTCTACTCATCCTTCACGACTCTGTCTATGTGCTGCCTCTTCTGGAATGCACACTCCAACTCTAGGCAGAGCTAGCCATCACCCACCCACCCCCACCCCCAAACCCCAAGACGTTCATGGACATCTGGGCATAGAGATGCACTGGGAGGGTGGTGTCTAACTCTCCTGCGTCCCCGCTCCAGCCCAGTGCCGGGGACACAGTGGGCAGCGGCGTAGGTTTGCTGAGGAACAGATGACTGTAAACACAAGGTCACACCTGTCTTAGGAACCAGGTGAGAACAAGGCCTTGGAACGTCATCACAGCCTGTTTCTCGGGGCGTGCATGACCTCGCTCTCCGACCAGACGGAGGGCCCCAGGGGGGTAGGATCTCGTCTTCACTGTAGTGACAGCGATGTACTGCACACTCACTCCGCGCTGGGCTCTGGGCCAAGCCCTTGGCAGGTGCTTAGCTATTTCCAACAGGGAGGATTGAATGCAGGGAACGGAGTGCTCAGGGGATGCTGGGAAGGACTGGAAGGGCTGAGAGCTAGGACACTGCAGAACTGACCTACCTGGGAAGCTGCCACCACCAGAGGTTCTGGGAGCTCGCCCTCTAAGTGCAAATCTGGGGGCCAGACATAGGAGTCGAGACCCCACTGCTGCCGCCACCTCCCCACAAAGGCCTCTCGGCCCCTGTAGAGCAGGATACCGGAAGCACGCAGCTGGAGGAAACCTCTTCCTCTGTGACCTCGCTGGCCACTAGAAGGGCAGAAGATGGCTCCCGGACACTTCTGCTTTCCAAACTGCAAGCGAGGACCTCCGACTGGCAGGACCTAGTTTGCACCTGGGACCCTAGAGGCAGACACCAGAGCTGAAAAACAGCCCTTCGCAGGTCAGACCGTTTATTCCCATTTTCCTTAGAGCTTTCTGGAGGGGCTGCTAGATTTCATCGGGTGTTTCCCCTGGCATCTATTGATCTAAGCATATGGCTTTTCTCCCTTGATTTACTAATTTTAGTGAATCGAGAGTATATAAAAGGAGAGGCAAGAAGGGGTGGGCAGGGAAGGCCTCTCTGAGGGGACACCGTGACGAGACCAGGGACCCTCGGTCACAAACACCACAGAAGTCAGCAGCGGGAGGACTGTTCAGAGTTAACCGGGAGGCCGAAAGGCCCGAGGAGCCATCCCACGAATCTGCCTTGGGTGACTTTGTTGCCATGGGAAAGACCAGGCGGAAAGACCCTCTCCTTCAGGCCTGACAAGCCCTCGGCGAGCCGTTCCCACCTTCGGTGCAGCCACCGACACCTCACGGAGGGCAAATGCCCCCGCGTCGTGACCAATCCCATTTTACAGATGAGGACGCTGAGGCTCCAGGCGGCGGGCCCCGGGGCGGCTGGGGCACTTCCGGGCACGTCCAGCAGGTGGGGGTGAGCGCCCAGGGACCGCGCGGCCGCGAGGTGGGGGCGCCGCCGGCCCCGCCCC
>LNAC01000009.1:697779-721399 GCA_002007465.1 Ailurus styani | reverse complement strand
GTTCGGCCGGCGCGCCGAGGCTTCGCACACGTGCGGCCGCCCGCCCGAGGACTTCTGCCCGCACGTGGGCGCGCCGGGCGCGGGGGCGCAGTGCCAGCGCTGCGATGCCGCCGACCCCCGGCGCCGCCACGACGCCGCCTACCTCACCGACTTCCACAGCCAGGACGACAGCACCTGGTGGCAGAGCCCGTCCATGGCCTTCGGCGTGCAGTACCCCACCTCGGTCAACATCACCCTCCGCCTGGGTAAGCGCCGCCTCGTCCCGGACCGCCGCCCGGCGGGGGTGCCGCGCGCCCGGGGCTGGCTGCAGACCGAGCGGGGCCCGTGCCCCCCCCATCCCCGGGGAACTGGAAGCGGGGACGGATGGGTGCGCCCTGGGGGCTGGCAGGGGCGGGAAGCCTCCCCGGAGCCCTTTGCAGAGCGGGGGGTCTGGATGCGAGGACCGTGCCCTGCCACGGGGTTGGTCCCTCCTAGACCCAGAGCTTCGTGGGAAAAGGGGGGACCCACCCGGGGGTGGACCAGTCCCGCCCTCTGGGGCAGGAGCTCTCAGTCGTGGGTCCTCTGGTCGACTCTGGGGCTCATGAATCCCTGGGGCCGTGTGCAGTCCTGAACGTGCTCTTGGGGCTAGGACCCAAGGATTGCACCCCCGAGAGGCTTAGCCCCTGAGCAGGAGCGAAGCTTGCTGTTGGGTGACTGGGCTGGATGGCATGGCCGCCCGCCTCTCGGACCCCTGGGCTCAGCATCCAGAGCCTGGACCCAGCCCTTCGCTCCCATTTGGAAATGGGCGTATCTGCTTCCCTTCGAGTCCCAGCAATCCAAGTCCTCCGTGGGCCCCAAGATGAGCCCAGCGTCTTATCTGTTGTCTGCACCCCTTTGGGGGGGGGTCCACCCGTTCACACTCCCTTGTCTGTGGGTTTGAAATCTCCCCAAACTCTGAAAATTCAAGTGTTTTTGTAACTCATTTTGGCTGCTAAACCCGACCCGAGGCTTTTTATAGACCTTGTTTATCCTAGTTCGAGTGAATATTCATACGTTTTGCTACTGAAATCGTATTTAAGTACAGCCTGTGGAGGCAAACCCAGCAGGGGTTGTTAACACAAGCCATGGTATAAGGACTACATCATCTCTCTAAACTCTAAAAAATTCCGAATTCCAAAACACATCCACAGCTAAGCAGTTTGGGTTGGGGGTTATGGGGCCATATCCCCAGTTTTCAGATGAGAAAATTGAGGCTCGGAAACGTTAAATGTTTTGCCCAAAGACACACAGCTGCTAAATGACTGGGTAGGAACATCCATGTATGTCCAAGGTTGGGGCGTAAATTCCTTTACAGGAGCTCCACCCAGCCACGGAATTGGCTCTTAGCGCCAGGTGACAGCACTTCAGGGAGGACTGGGATGTGACACTGAAGTGAGGTGGGGTGGGGACACCGAGCCCCTCAGCAGAGCAGGCCAGTTGAGGGCTGTCACCCCCAAGAAGCTCAGTTCCCTGGGGTTTTGTCACCATTGCTGGCCTGTCAGGACCGCTAGATGGGGCGGGGTCTCTGCCCAGGCGGGTGACAGGAAACCAGCGTGGGGAGGGAGTCTGGGGGAGCTGGCTGGATGGGGCTGGCAGAACCCCAAGACCACTGGAGAAGGAATCTGGGACAGGGTGGGGGCTGTGGGGGGTTCGCTGCTCCATGACCGAGGGTGGGGGCTTGGCTGATGTGTTGCATGTGTCAGTGGAGCCCAGGGGCGGAAAGAGGCTGAGTCGGGGCTCAGACAAAGTGGGAGGGCTGGGAGGCGTGGTGGGCAGGGGCTGGGGGCAGCTCCCCGTTGCTGAGCACTCGTGTGCGGGGCCCAGAGCTTGGCCGGCGACCTTGCTGAGCTCTGCCTGGGACCCTTAGCCGCAGGGAACCTCATGCTTACGTCACACACATCTGCTCACACTCATGTGCACAGCCACACACTCAGACACACTCACACACATCTGCTCACGTGTGTACTCGTCCATACTCACACACCTACTCATACGCTCATCCACAATCTACTCATACTCATGCTCAACAGCGACACACACCTATTCACACTCATACACTTGTACACATCAACTCGTGTGCTCACCCACACACTCACATCCACGCACATCTAGTCACACTCATACATGCACACAGATTCACGTGCATCTACTCACACTCGTGTGCTCTTGCACACTCATCCACACTCACAATCTACTCATACTCACCCTCACACACATCCACTCACACTCATGCTCACCTTCACATGCACACATTCACTGACATATATTCACCTCCACACACCCACACACATCTAGTCACACTCAGATCTACTCACATACCCACACCCACACTCATGTCCACACGCTCACCATCGCACATCTACTTATAATCACACATTTACTCGCCCACATGCTCACACTCATACCCGCACACTCACCGTCATTCATTCACACGCACACATTCCCATACATCTACTCACACTCACACACTCACCCTCACACTCGCTTGCACATTCACTCCAACTCTCACACGTGGGTATAGTCACACTCAAACACGCACTTACACACCTCACCCTGAGCCAGTGTTCTTTCCATCACCTGCTGCAGCAGCAGGCGCAGAGGAAGGGCTCCAGAACGTTCACGTGAGTGAAGAAAGGAAGCCTGAGTGAATGGATGGCGGTGTCCCCTCCTCTGTCCTGTGCGTCTGGACCCGGCTCGGGATCTCGTTGGCCTGCTCTGGGGGACAGCACAGAGTAGAAATCACAAAATGAGCTTTGGACGCAGGCCTGGCTCAGCCACTCGCTGGGCGCTGGGCGAGTGCGGCCGCCTCTCTGGGCCTCCGTGTCCTCCCCTGTGAAGTAGGGCTGAGACCGGCCACCCCCACCTGTCGTGCAGCTCAGGGTGGCCACCTGCTTACAGAGGCTGTGACAGTCCTTGTGTGTGGTCAAGGCCACTCTGCTGAGAACAGCTCAGGGCTGAGCTTCCCCCAGGGGTGGCCTCGACCCAGGGATTGGGAAATGCTTGCCGAGCTGGCTTCCAAAAGATGTTCCACCCTGGGCCCTGTTTCTGCACTGGGGGTGCCAGAGACCCATAGCGGCCCCAGATTGAGCCCATCTTGGGTTCCATTCAGCTTTGGTTTGCTCCATGCTAAGCTGTGGATTGCGTAATATCGGGGGAGGAAGAGGTCTGGGGTTGTCAGGGTGTTGCCTGCGGATGCCCCCATCTTCTCCCCCGGTCTTCAGCACGTCCCCCACTCCTTGGGGGCTCATGGGATGGGAGAACGGGCGGCCTGCTCTGGCCTGGGCCCCCTGGAGGGAGTGGGGTGAGGGGCCTGGGAGGGAGAGGTGGCTGGTCAGCCCCGGGATGGAGGTCGCTGCTTTCCCAGCCCCCTGTGAGCTCGCAGACATCTGTTCCAAATCCCGGAGTCGCCAAGCTGAGCCTTCCTGTCTGGGATGAAAGGCAGCAGCGGGGTCTGGCGGCTCGTCGCCCTCCACCGAGGCCCAGGGAAGCGGGCAGGCTGGGGGAGGTGCTTGGTCATCGGGGATGAGAAACGATTCCCGAGGCTCCCACCTGGTGCTCAGAACCCCAGCCCAGCCTGTTCCTCCCAGGCAGGGAAACTGAGGCTCTGGAGGTGAAGTCAGATGTCCAGGGTCAGGCAGCCAGTAGTTGGCATGCCCCAGAGTCCCCCCCGCCCATCGCTTTTGGCGAGGGGGCAGAGAACCTCCATTCTCGCTTGAACACTTCCTTGGATTTCTGAGAAGCTCCTGGAACGACAGGAAAACCCGAAAGTCCCCAAGCAGGTGAAGGCTGAGCCCTTGGAGCAGGGGTAGTTGCAGGGGGAAGGCAGGTGGGCTCTTGCCTGGCCCCTCCCCAGGCTCAGCTCCGACTGCCTCGTGCAGGCCTTCTCTGTGCCTTCGTTCAGCTGGCTGCCCGAAGCCTGAGCAGAGCCTCGGCCCTGCTGGCCTTGGGGTACGGGTTAAGCCCAGGAGACGGGTTAAGCCCAGGATGACGTGAATGAGGATTTATGCTCTGGGAACACACATGGTTAGCGGGCCTCCCTGAGATCTGATGTGTGGCGGGAGCTGACAAAGGAGCAGAGGATGTTTCAGGTCAAGGGGACAGCCAGGGCCACCAGGAGACTGGATGGCGGGAGCAGAGGGGACAAGGAGACAGAGGGGCCTGGCCTGGGTGGGGGCTGGACGTCAGGAGGACCCTGCCGGCCGCTGCACAGCCCCGGAGCCAGCTGGGTCTCCTGAGCTTTGCTGCATTGCTGCTTCCTGTCCCGTGGGCGGCCGTGTTTGCGTTGGCTGGGGCTGGGGCTGGGGGGCCACGTCCTCCCTCCTTCTCCTTGGAGGTTCTGGCGGGAACACTGGGCTCTACGCAGACCAGAGGTCAAGGCAGCAGCCTTGGTGTGCGTCCACCCACAGAAGCTGCTGTCTACCCCACAGCCCCTGGGCCCAGCTGGTCCTGACCACCTCACGCTTGTCTGGGCTGCTCAGGACCCACCCAGGATTGGCAGGAGTGGGAAGTCCCAAAGCTCAGTTGAGCGCCTACTGTGTGCTAGGCCCTGGGCCAGGCCCTTGGGATGCAGCGGGGGACAAGCCACTGTCTGCCCACTCAGCGTAGAGGCGCCCTCCTCCGGGCACCCCCGCCCTTGCCCCTTCACAGAGGGTCGTGCTACTCTGGGATTTAGGTTTGTTTGTGTCGAGCCCTGGCTCTGAGATGCAGAGGGAATGCCTGTTTGCACAGCTGTACCACGGCGCTCAGCATGGGCCCCCTGCGCAGGGGTGCTTGCTAAACGTTGGTCGTGTGAATGAATGGAAGAACAACCAGCATTTAGCTGCGTCTGTGCTGCATCCATAGAACCGTTCCAAGTGCTTTGCAGGCATTTAGTCCAGAAGCCCCATTCTGCCCGTTCTGCAAGGCAATAAAAAAGGAAAGGAAGGGGAGGCACTGCCTTCAAGTCGTTTGCCCAGTTAAACCCCCGGGAGGTTAGGTATCTTGTCCAAGGCCACAGAGCAGGTAAGTGCTGAAGCCGGACGTGAACCCCAGCGCATCCCGGCCACGCCCACGCCGCGGTCCCTCACTGGGAACAAGGCAGCAAGTGCATGAATGCAGGTACACACGACTTCCCAGGGTTCCACACGCATCCCAAATGCCTAAGCTGTGGCCTTCCTGGGCGCTCCCGCCCTCCTCCTGGCCCTGCCCTGCTCCAGCTCGCCCCACTCCAGCCATTTCACCCCTGCTTTCCCCTGCTCTCCGTCATCCCCACGCCAGCCCTGCCAGCATGAGTGCTCGGGCTGTGCCTGTTGGGATCCTGGTGGACATTCGGGACTCCCCCCTCCCGGTCTCCCACCTGAGCCCTTGACCAGGTCGTTGGAACATCCTCCTGCGTGTCAGCTGTGGGACGTCACACAGGCCTCCAACCTAGGGTCCAAAAGTACAGGCAGCCCTAGTCGCAGTAGCTAGAGCCGAAGCAGCCCGAGTGCTGACCGATGAGTGACGAAGTGAAACGTGGTACATGCACACGACAGGTATTGTTTGGCCTGGGAAAGGAGGGAGGTTCTGACACCTGCTGCACCACGGACGAGCCCAGAGGACGTTAGGCGGACAAGTGCTGGGTGATTTCGCTCAAAGGAGGCCCCTTGAATAGCCTACTTCTCAGAGACAGAAAGTGGAATGGGGAGTGGGAAGTTGTTCACGGGGTGAGGACCCTCAGTTTGGGAAGATGAATTCTGGGGGTGGGTGGGGTAGGGGCTGTACAGTGTGAGTGTCCTTATTCCCGGTGAACTGTGTACTTAAAAAGAGTTAAGATGAGGGCGCCTGGGTGGCTCAGTGGGTTAAAGCCTCTGCTTTCGGGCTCAGGTCATGATCTCAGGGTCCTGGGATCGAGGCCCGCATCGGGCTCTCTGCTCAGCAGGGAGCCTGCTTCCCCTCTCTCTCTGCCTGCCTCTCTGCCTCCTTGTGATCTCTCTCCCTCTGTGAAATAAATAAAATCTTTAAAAAAAAAAAAAAGAGTTAAGATGAGGGCGCCCGGCTCGCTTCATCAGAAGAGCATGTGACTCTTGATCTCGGGGTTGAGTTCGATCCCCATGTTGAATGTAGAGATTCCTTAAATAAGAAAAACTTGAGGTGCCTGGGTGGCTCAACGGGTTAAGCATCCAACTCTTGATTTTGGCTCAGGTATTGAACTCAGGGTCACAAGATCGAGCCCAGCCTTGGGCTCCATGCTGGGCGTGGAGCCTGCTTCTGGTTCTCTCTCCTCCCTGTGCCGCCCTCCCCCGCTCTCATAAACTCTCTCTTTAAAAAAAAAAAAAGGTTAAGATGGAAAATTTTATGTGTATTTAGAAGTAAAAAGGAAAGGCATCATCCATCTCCCCATGCACCAGAGCAAGAAACTTGGGTGTTAGCTGTGATTCTTCCCTCCTTTGACTTCAGCATTTACCAGATCACTAGATTGTTCTCTGGAATATCCTTCATGTTTGCCCTCCTCTCCATCATTTTCACTCAGCCCATCATCTGTTCCTTGATTTATTGCAGTGGCCCTGAATGCCCAGCCACCTCCTTTTGCAAATGTGTAGTTTGTACATTTCAGTCCCATCTCAGATCAGACCTCAGAATCCTTCTTAACACAAAGCCCTAGGCAATAATCAATCAGACGAAACCGTTTGCTCTTCCCAGGTGAGAAAACATACTTGACAGTGTTGATCCATATTTAGGGTGTAGACTCTTGGTCCAAAGATGAGAGAACTGTGATGGGCCCAGCTGTCAGTCAGCCAGGCTCTCATGGTGTCTGGCTGTGCTCCTGGGAATTCCCCAGCTCCTCACAGGACCCACTGTGCCCCAAACTGCCAGGAGCTGGGGTGGGAGAGGAAGACAGGAACAGTGAATGCCCATGATAGGGCCAAGTGATTCCCCCATTGGCTGGGGGCAGCTCTCCCCACCTGGTTCTCATGCCCCAGTGGGCAGGGCAGCTTCGCCCACACATTCCCAGCTCAGCTCCCCACCCTGCCCCCTCCAGCCCCACCCCAGGCCACTGCTTCCCAGATGGCTCCAATTAAAGAGCTTTGTTTTGTTTCCACTTTCCCAAAATAAGCCTCTCTGTTCCGAGCTCATTCTGCTTGGTCAGTGCCGGATGTGGGCCGGCTTGGTTTTATGACTGCCCTGGTGTCACTCCTGATGAGCTTTATGTTCCAGCTGGCTGGAGAGGACATGCCTGGTGCTCCTGGTGCTGATTTGCATGGCCTCCGCAGTCTTCATGGGTACCAGCGTCCCCTTCCTGGGAAGCCCCTTGTCTCTGGGCGCCCACAGATTCCTGGAGAGAGGGTAGCCTAGTTGAGGGCAGTGACTTTGGGGACAGACGACCCTGCCGTCAAGCAGAGACCCAGCTGTTTTCTGCACGATGTTGTGCGAGTCCCTTTCTCCCGCCCAAGCCTCAGGCTCCTTGTTGGTAAAATGGGCACAGTGATGGAACTGTTTGGGGATCTTAGCCTTATGGTATGAGTAAAGCACTTAGCATGGTGCCTGGCACATAGTAGGTGCTCACTAAATGCTGGCTGTTTTGGAAGAGATGCATTCAGGGGTCATGGCTTGCAGTATCAGTGGCATTGTGAGGCCTACCTGTCTCAACTCACTCACTGGATTATAAACTCCTCAAAGGTACAGATTATGCTTCATCTCTACTCCCTCATATGGCAAGCACTTATTGAGTACCTACTGTGTGCCAGGCACTGCTCAGCTCTAAAGAGTCCCATGCCCTGTCCCAAGAGGGTCACAGACTAGTGGGAGAGAGGGGCAGGTCCTTCCAGAAGTAGATGAAGAAGCCCAGGGAGACTGGGGGAGCACAGATGAGGTACCCAAACCCACAGCTCTAGGGGTGAGTAGTCATCGCCCAGGAAAGGTGGAAGAAGGGCATTCCACACTAGGCTGAGGCTGGGGCATGTGGTCAGTCGGCTAAGCCAGAGGGATGCATAGAAGGCAGCCAGGTGAGGAGCACAGGGAACAGCATTCAGGCAGAGGGAATAGCATATTGGGCTGCTAGGAGGTACAATCTCTGTGCTCCCAAGCAGTATCGTCCCTAGTTAACAATTGGGGATGACATTTTGGCCCAGTTTTCCTGGAAGGAACACACCTATCTTAATCACCCTGAAGCCTCGTCATCACCTGGAGCTTGTAAGGGTATAAGTTGAGGCTTCAAATTTAATTCTTGTTCACTATTTAGAAGATCTCGGGGCTACTTCCTTCCCCAGCCTTTGGGTTGCCTTTGGCAGAAACCTTTTCATCACAGAGCTGGGATTAAGTTGTTTCTTGGCCCTTCTAATTAACTCTTGTAACAGAAAGTCCCTGCCGAGTCTCTGTGATGTTCCCGTGCCTTCTCTCACCTCCCGGCTTGGCGAGGAAGAGGAAAAGCCGTGATGTTTCCTAGTGCGTGATGTTGCTTCTTTGCATGAAATCCCAGTGACTGCCTTTTTCCGATCACGCTTCTAGCTGCCAGCTACCTTTTAAGTGGCTCCAAGCTCCCCTCCCTCGAGGTGTCTGGCTGCTAGATGTTTACGGAGGAGTCTGGGCCATGGGACCCGCAGCAGCCTCCAACTAGCACGCTCTTGTGAACACACATCTGGGGTGAGTCCCGGCCCGGTTCCGAAGCCCGGACCTCGGATCAGAAGCAACCACCAGGCTGCCCCCAGACACTGACTCGGTTTCCGACACATGCTTTCTTGTCAGGGGCCTGGCGTTCCGGTGCCAGGCTGAGCTGCAACGGAACTTTGAAAAACATCTGAAACAGAACATGGCAAGGCGGTTGCTTTTCCAAAAAAAAAAAAAAAGGTGGTTTTTTTTTTAATATGTTTTCTCCAGTTTTTAAATTAGAACAAGCTTTGTGGGAGAAAATTAGGAAAACGTAGAACAGTTGAAAAGGAAGAAATGTCACTCATAGCCCTCTGCCCAGAGGGCAGCCACGCCGACTTGTTTGATGTGTGTCTTTGCTGCCGATACTTCAGGGATTTTTAAATTATAATCTGACGACCCTGAACGTACGATCTTGTGTCTTTCTGTTTACCATTCTGGCTAAAGCCTTGCCTGTGTGTTACAGGCTCACTGCTGGCTGTTTCTCCGGTTCCATCATCCCACGAATTTATACCCTCTCATTCGTTGGACTCTCATGGTTGCCATTTTTCTCCTGTTCTAAAAAACGCCCAGACGCACATTTTCATGCACATAGGCTCCCTCCCTTGTTTGAATTCCCAGAAGTGGGATGATTTTACCGAAGGCAAGGGATACTTCCATGGCCCTTCAGTCGTGCCACCGAACTGCCTTCCCCAAGGGCCGATACGTGTGGATAGGGTCCCTGGTTTTTCTTTTATTGCATGAAATACACATAACATAAAACTTCACCGTTTTAACTGTTTGTATCATCGTGTGATCGTCACCATCTACCTGCAGGACTTTTCCCTCTTAAACTGAAGCTCTGTTCCTATTAAACATTGATTTCTCGGCCCCCCTCCGTCATCTCCTGGCTCCCGCCAACTCGCCTCCCCGTCTCTGTGAGCTCACCAACTCTAAGGAGCTCTTGTAAGTGGAGTCATGGTAGTTGTTCTTTGGTGATTGGCTTAGTTCACTCCACGTAATGTCCCCAGGGTCCATCCCTGTTGTAACTAACGTGTGTCCGGCTTTCCTACTTTTTCAGGGCTAAATACTATTCCGTGCTAAGATAGACCACAATTTGTCCATCATCCATTGATGGACACGTGGGTTTGCTTTCCACCTTCTGGCTGTGATGAAGCGTGCCGCTGTGAACACAGGTGTACAGATAACTGCCAAGTCGTGCTTTCGCCTCTTTGGGGTACACACCCAAATTGCGGGATCATGGGGTCCTTCCTATTTTTACTTTTCAAGGAAATGCCAAACATTTTCATAGCGAATGCACCATTTTACAGTCCCACAAACCATGCACAAGGTTTTCATTTTTCCACATCCTTGCCAACACTTGTTAATAGTTGGTTTTTGCCTCGAATCATGGCCATCCTAATGGAGATGAGGACTAATTTTTAAATACAGATAAAATAGCTTTGTGGAGATGTAATTCACCATATGGTCTACCCATATATTTTTTTAAGATTTTATTTATTTGAGGGTGCCTGGGTGGCTCAGTGGGTTAAAGCTTCTGCTTTCGGCTCAGGTCATGATCTCAGCATCCTGGGATCGAGGCCCACATCGGGCTCTCTGCTCAGCAGGGAGCCTGCTTCCTCCTCTCTCTCTGCCTACTTGTGATCTCTCCCTCTGTCAAATAAATAAATAAAATCTTAAAAAAAAAAGATTTCATTTATTTGAGAGCAAGAGAGGGAGCGCGCGCGAGAGAGAACGAGCGAGCAGGAACGGGGGAGGGAGAGGGCGAAGCAGACTCGCCGCTGAACAGGGACTCCAGTGCGGGGCTTGATCCCAGGACCCTGAGATCACAACCTGAACCAAAGGCAGACACTTAACCGACTGAGCCACCCAGGTGCCCCCTGCAATCCACCCATTTAAAGTCTGAGTGGGTTTTAGTCTGTTTGTAGAGTTGTGTCCCCATCCCCACTGTCGTCTTCGGGACATTTCATCACCCCCAAAAGAAACCCTGCACCCCCTGGCAGCCGCCCCCCCCCCGGCAGTCTCCATTCCTCCCCAGACCCTGACAACCTCTCATCTACTCTTTGCCTCGACATGCAGGGTAAGTAGAATCCTACGATGTGTAGTCTTTCGTGATTGGCCTCTCTCATGTATGATACCGTTTTCGAGGCATATCTACGCAGCAGCATACATCAGAACGCCCTTTATATTGCGGAACGCCCTTCCGCTATGACATACCACGTTTTATTGATCCACGGGTCAGTTGGCCAACATTGGAGTTGTTTCCGCTCTTTGGATATCATGCGTGGTGCTGCTGTGAACATCCACGTGCATTTGCGTAGACATGTGTTTGGCCTTCGCTGGGGCACAGGCTCGGGGCTGGAGCTGCTGCATCACACGGTATCCCTTGCCAACCTTTCAGGGAACCACCGGGCTCTTCCCCAGCGGCCGCGCCCTCTTGCATTCCCAGCGGCAGGGCAGGAGAGCTCCAGTGTCTCCACATCCTCACCAGCGCTACTTTTTATGTCTTTTTGATTGTATCCAGCGTAGGGGAGAGAAGTGGTGTCCCCCTGTGGTTTTGATTTGCGTTTCCCGTTTGGCTAATGATGTTGGGCGTCTTCTCATATGCTTATTGGCCAGCTGTGTATCTTCTTTGGAGAGATATCTGTTTAGATCCTTTGCCTGCTTTTTAATCGAGTTGTCCTTTTTAATATTGAGAGGTAAGAATTGTTTATATATTCTCAGTAAATCCCTTCTCAGACACAAATTTGCAAATATCTTCTCTCATCCTGTGGGTTTTTTTTTTTCTCAATAGTGGTTTGTTTATGTTATTTATTTATTTGACAGAGAGAGAGAGAGAGCACGAGCTGGGTGAGGGGCAGAGGGAGAAGCAGACTCTTCAATGAGCAGAGAGCCCGATCGGGGTTCGATCCCGGGACTCCGGGATCATGACCTGAGCCAAAGGCAGACGCTTATCCGGCTGAGCCACCCAGACACCCCTACAATAGTGGCTTTAGAAACACATACATTTTTTACTTCAATGAGGTCCAGTGTGTCCATTTTTGCTTCCATCACATGGGCTTTTGGGGGTCACATCTAAGAAGCCTTTGCCCGGCCCATGTCACAAAGATCTGCTCCTGTGTTTTCTTCTGAGGTTTTTTTTTTTTAATATTTTATTTATTTATTTGACAGAGAGAGGGATCACAAGTAGGCAGAGAGGCAGGCAGAGAGAGAGGAGGAAGCAGGCTCCCCACTAAACAGGGAGCCCGATGCGGGGCTCGATCCCAGGACCCTGAGATCATGACCTGAGCCGAAGGCAGAGGCTTTAACCCACTGAGCCACCCAGGCGCCCCTCTTCGGAGTTTTGCAGTGTTAGCGCCTCCATAGGACCGAGATGTTTAATCACAGGACTGAAGTGACTTCTCCTGCGTGGGTAAGGNGGCGCTTGGGGGGGGGGGGAGAAGGGGGGGGGGGGGGGGGGGGGGGGGGGGGGGGGGGGGGCGGGGGGTTCCTCCTGTTCTTAGGAGAAGAACAGCGTCTGCTCGCTGACGCCCCCTTAGGGCCGATGAGGACGTAGGGACTCTTTTTCCCCCTGCCTGCTGTGCTCCCCACCCACAGCCTGCCTGCCCGTCCCAGCCTCCAGCACAGCTCAGCGTCATTATGGGGGTTCTGGATCATTGCTGTGGGTACTACTGGGATGTGATGGGGGCAGCTGGGCGGAGAGGAGGGCAGGGCAGGGGCCGAAGCCGGAAGCGCCCCCTTGTTGGTGTCGGCAGAGTGAGAGAGGGGAGCAGGGCTAAAGCTGATGGAGGCAGCTGCGCTGGGGGAGGGATGCGCGGGGGGCCGAGGAGCAGCCCAGGAGCATGAGCCCGGAGGCCGGGCTGCACAGAGGCCGGGGCGGGGTGGGGGTATGGCCCGTGGCCCAGGAGGTAAGGCAAGGCCGGGTCCCTGGGCTGTGGCCGAGGAGGGCTATTGGAGAGAGAGCTTTTTTTAAAAATTATTATTATTATTATTTGCCCCAGGCATACAGGTCTGTGAATCATCAGGCTTACACCTTTCACAGCACTCTTGGTGAGGTAGCTTTACAAGAGCAGTTTCTGTGGAGCAGCTCAGAGAAGCTGAATTGCAACGGACTGAGGGCCCAGCTGGGAGGTGAAGCTGTGGGACCAAGCAGAGGAAGACTTCTCTTGAGAGATTTGGACCAAGAGAGAAGTTAAATGGACACCAGAAGAATAGAGAGTCCTGGGAGGGTCGTGTTAGGGTTTGGGGGAGTTGGAACGGGGTGTCTCCAGACTCTAAGGGTCTGCATTCCCTGGGGAGGAGTGAGCCTAAAGACAAGATGGAAGGGTTGCCTTTGTGGGGTATAGTAAAAGAAATAACTTTCTAATGGTAAAGTAGGCTTTTTCAGGCTATGGCGACATCTGCTTGCTAGAAAGACTTGAGCAAAAACGGTTGGCTGCCCATCAGGGGTATTACCATTCAGGTTCCTGTGCAGGGAGGCAAGTTGGCCTAGGTCAGGGACAGCAGGTACCTAGGAAGCATAGCACTATTGTTCCGTCTGTCTGGTTCCAGCACCCCTGACAGGCATCACTAATCCATCACGGCACACCGAGCACAGGGCTCCAGGCAGCCTTTAATGACCCACCCGAGATAGTTTACACAGCACTGCCCTTCCACTCTCCCTGCACCAGGACTCTAACTCTCCCTTCCCTTCTGTAAAATGGGCGCACGTCTTCCTTCTGCAGGGAAGGCTTACGAGATCACCTATGTGAGGCTGAAGTTCCACACCAGTCGCCCTGAGAGCTTTGCCATCTACAAGCGCACCCAGGCCGGTGGCCCATGGGAGCCCTACCAGTACTACAGTGCCTCCTGCCAGAAGACCTACGGCAGGCCCGAGGGCCAGTACCTGCGCCCCGGTGAGGACGAGCGCGTGGCCTTCTGCACCTCCGAGTTCAGTGACATCTCCCCGCTGAGCGGCGGCAACGTGGCCTTCTCCACGCTGGAGGGCCGGCCTAGCGCGTACAACTTCGAGGAGAGCCCCGTGCTACAGGTCAGAGAGGAGGGGGCTTGGCGGGCCGGGACAGGGCTGCAGGGGGGATCCCTGGGCCTGGGGGAGCACAGGAAAGTCGCGAGTGGAAGGACACAGGGGGTCCTATGGGATCCCACGGTTTTCAGATCTTAAACCACAGAAGTCTTTGTGGTGTCTACACGTGTTGTGGACGCCACCAGTGAGACCAATGTAGGAGGACCTGCTCAGCCAAGCAGAAGTGTCCCTTCCCCTGCCTGCTGTGGCGGAGCCCTGTGGCTCCCAGGAGCCCAGTGACAGACACCAACTCAGCCAACCCCTTCCCTTCGCGGGTGGGGACCCTGAGGCCTGGACTGGAGAAGGGGTTTGCCAGGGGCACGCACGCGTTGGTGGAAGGGCCCAGACCAGAACCTGAATGTCCTGACTCCTCCCTGGTGCTCTTTCTAGAACCTTCTAGCACACCCTCCCGAGGGCCTTGCTTCCTTCCTCTGTGAACCGATAGTGTTTTCCGCCCCGTGTGTCCCCAGGGGCTTTTATGAAGATAAAATGGGAAACGGGAAAAGAACTTGAGTTTGGGAATCGTAGAGTTCTGGTTCTGTGCTCTAAGGCGGTGCTTTCTAGAACATTCTACAGTGACCGATGTAGCCTCTAGCTGCACTGTCCAGGAGGGTTGCCACTAACCACCTGTCTACAGAGCACTAGAAACGAGGCTAGCGTGATCGAGGAAGTGAATTTTAAGTCGTATTTTAATGAATTTTAATTTAAGTTGCCTGGTGTTGACAGTCAGTTATAAAGTGGCTGGCACAGTGCTTGGCACGTGAGAGGTGCCCAATCACGCTTTGAAGGGAAGGGCTCCCTGTGGCTTGCCCGTCTCGTCCTCATGGCCAAGAATAGCAGGCCTGTAGCTGTGTCCACTCACACGTCCCGCTGTCCAGCCCACCGGGGTCTGCTCAGGTTTCTGGCCTTACCCGTTCGGGTCCCCACGCGCGTCCACCTTCCTGAGTGTCGGCGACCTTTCCCCTACAGACACAGTGCTCTGCTCGACGTTTCTGAGCACCAGACAGCCGTCTAGTCCACTTCCCTGGGTCTCCTGTGCTGGGAAAGCCTGCCCTCCCTTCCCTCTCGACAGGCTGAGAAAATTCCCTTGTCTGGTCGGAGATAACTGGGCGCCAGGCACAGAATTCCTGTGACTCTCTAGAGGGAACACTGAGGCCCAGAAAGAAATCGTGTCCCTGCCCCGGCTGCCCAGCACAGGGGCACATGGAATCTGCTGGTGTGGGGTCCCCAGGACCACCCTCAGGTTCAGTGACTGTCCTGAAGGACCCACAGAACTCAAGACCACTGTGAAACTGCCAGCGCCAAGAGGTGCCCGGAGCAGGGCCCAGGAGGGACCAGGTGCGGGGTTCCCCGTTGTCCTCTCCCACTGGGGTCGTGGGGACGACGGGACAGCGCAGAGTATTGTCCACCCGCGAGGCTCCCCTGTACCTAGGAGTCGGTCACATAGATCTGGCCAATGGCCTGCATGGCCGACCTTAACCTTTAGCCCCCACAGAGCGAGGCACCCACATAAACCGATTGATAGTGTAGACTGTCTGGAGTGGCCAAGACCGCCGGCGAACAAAGGCAGTCTTACCAAGCAGGGCGTTCCAAGGGCTTAGAAGTGACCTCCCAGGAGCGGGGGCAAGGGCCAGACCTCTCTTTGGGCAGGGCTGATCCTTTAAGGTGCAGGATCACATTTCCAGATGCCCAGCCCTCTTCGTCTCATTAAAAATGTTCCCATGGCATCATTGTGATTCTGTTTAAAACGACAATAGCTTCTCCACAGGGCTCCAAGCTCTGTAGATTGCCAATCATTAGCCAAGGCTGTGGGAAGACAAGCAAAGGGCCAGACCCCGTTCCTGTGTCTGAGCCACCATCCCGGGGCAGAGGCTCGGGCTGAGACCCTCCTGTGACTTGTCTCCTATGTGCGCAACATTGTCCCCGACAGAGAAACAACCGCTTCAGAAACGCTGGGACGGGCGCTTCCTCAGGGTTTAGAGCGTTTCAGGGTGGGAGGTAATGAAGGAGGTGTCCACGTGGCTGAGGGGTCGTGCGTCCCTCTGTTCCCCATGAGGGGCCAAGGACCCTGAAGAGGGTCAATGTGCCGAGGCAGAATCGGCCCACCAGAACCGAGTGGCCACCTGACCATGTCCCCCGCGGCCCGCTGGCTGGAGCAGAAGCTCCCTGCCCCCCGCCTCCGAATGCCACATCCGGGGCCCCAGGGTCTGGCCAAAATCCACCCGAGAGCCCACTCGTGGTTTCAGCAGGGGCCATTACAAGCTGCAAAGGCCCGCTGTATCTTGGGGTTCCAGTTTGCCCTAAAATGCCCTTTAGGGCATCAGGGAGAGCCCCATAACGATTTGGGCTGAGTGAACAAATTCCCCTTCTGTCTCCCAGCCTGTGACCCCGTGCGTGCACGCTGGGCTCCCCCGCCCCAGGCGCTCGCTCTCTGCTCCGGGGACCTGATGGCATCAGCACGGTCCGGGCATTTGCTAGAAATGCAGAACCTCAGGCCCGGCCCCTGACCTCTGCTTCGGAAGCTGCGTTTTAACCAGATCCCTGGAGGCACACTGACATTTGCGAGATTGGCGGAGTGACAGGCGTTCACCATCTCTGATCTCTGCTCCGTGCTGAGGCTCCCACTGAAGTTTTTCTGGTGCCAGACCCTCCCTTCCCGGCGGAAACCTCCTTGGGCCGAGGGCCCGGGTCCCAGGCAGTGGGCCGGCGAGCTGCTGAGGTCAGAGGGAGCAGCCGAGACCCGCTGGCCTGCGTCATGCTGGGGCCCGAAGACAGACTTTGCCAGAAGTTCATTTCTGCCCTGATGGGCCTGATTGCTAAACCAGGAGCTCCTGGGCTGAATTAAAATGCTGATTAAAATTCAGCCGGAGCTGCCTCTGTGTACCTCTGATTATAACAGCAGGCGGATGAAAATGTCAGCCTTCACGTGGGCTCTCCCCTACCTCCCCGCCACGCTCTTCCAGGGGGAAGGTGTCATTCAGCGATCAGCAAGTATTTACGGAGTGCCTGCGACGTGCCAGGCAGAACCTGGGGGCTGGGGATGCCGTGAGAACAGGGGGCCCCAAATCCCCACTCTCGTAGGGACAGATGTTCCCTGGGGCAGGTGCCTGGTTGTGGGAGCCTGAGCACATGAGAGGCCTAGACATGGACCGGCCCCACATCAGGCCCCGCCGAGTGGGAGAGAAGGCACTGGGACGTGTCCTCCCTCCGCTGATGTCTGGGATGGGAGAAGTGAAGGGCAGACAAGTGATAGGATGGGCGGCTCCGGGCCTGCCTCCCAGCACCTCGGCCCTCCCTGAGCTTGTCCCCACCCAACGCCCCACTGCTGACGTTGGCTCTCCTCCTCCAAACACCCTGTGGGTTAGCGTGACTCCTTGTCCCATTTCACCGATGGGGAAGGGGAGCCTCCGAGACGTCGAGTAACTCCCCAGAGTTGCACAGCCAGTAAGAGGCCTGGCCCCGCACGCGTCTGCTCCCAAAGCACAGGCTCCTTATTTCTGCACCGTCCTTGGGATCTGTCTAAGCTTGGCTTCTCGCTGGGTCTCAGGAGCCTGCTGGTGCCTTCCCTCCTCCGCCCTCACCTCCCACCCCTTTCCCCCCCAGGAGTGGGTCACCAGCACCGAGCTCCTCATCTCCCTGGACCGGCTCAACACGTTTGGGGACGACATCTTCAAGGATCCCAGGGTGCTGCAGTCCTACTACTATGCCGTGTCCGACTTCTCTGTGGGTGGCAGGTAGGTGGAAGGCAGGGACCCCAGACCCTGGGTGGGGGGCAGAAGGAAGGCGGCCGTCATGTGGGGGTCACCCGGTGGCTGCCGTGGAGGGTGAAGAAGCCACTTCAGATGCGTCGGGGGAGAGAGGAGGGGCCGGGTCCTGGTCCCCTGGGCCCGATGTTCAAGGTCTTCGCGGCCTAGCCGCATCCCGGCTCCTGCATCGGCTGTGTTTCCACCACTGCGAACAACGTGCGAGACCTTCGCACCTGCTGATCCCTCGGCCTGGAGGTTCCTGTCCCTTCATTCTTCTCTTCCTTCCCTCCCTCCCTTTCTCCCTTCCTCCTTTCCACCCTTCTTTCCCTCCCTCCCTTCTTCATCCTTTATCCCTTCTCTCCTGTTCCTTTCCCTTCCTTCCTTCTTCTTTCCAAACCAAGCCAGTTAGGAATGACCACGCGCCGGTGCAGGACTTGAGGCTTTCAAAACTTCGCTTCTTCTGCCAGGATTCCTGATGTTGCAGACCACGAAGCCCTTCCACCCCACTCCCGCCCCAGTCTCCTGCTAACCTTGGGGATGGTCGGGCTTTGCGGGGACCCAGGCGTCTTACATGAGATTTGGAGGCACCTCCATGCAGACAAACCACTCAGGCCACTCCAAAGCCCCACGGCCGACTCCTTGGAAGGGGCCCTGAGGGAGGAGGGGCCCCCTCTTTCCTGTGGGAACTGCCAGTCCCTGCCGTCTGGACCCCTGGTGCTGGCTCCACAGGCCTCTCTGGTTTGGCTGAGCGTCTCTCCTCTCCGGGAAGCAGGGGCTGCCCGAAGGGCAGAGGCCTTGTCTTTCCCCCGTCCCCGGCCTGTCTCCCCCATGGCTGCCGGTCCCGGGCACACGTGGCAGGCTGTGGAACCCGGGCAGGCACACATGGGGTCTTCAGCAGGAACGCCTGGGGGCCTCCTTCTTGGAAAGGAAAGAGGAAGACAGAGCTGTTCCCGCCCCAACCTCAAGGGGGTGCCAGACAGTAATCCGGTTACTCTCCAGCACACATGTCCCTGTACCCCCAGAATAACAAGGATGGTGGCCGGGGAGGGTGCGCCGGCCGTCAGGGAGGCTGCTTGGCAGACGGGGGCCCAGCCCCGGTGGGAAGAGGCCAGCATTCTGGGCAGAAGGGCCGGCGTGTGCCTCCTCCAGAGACAAGGCTGGAAGATGGTCAGGACCGTGGGCCAAGTTCATTCAGGTCCCACAGGCAGCGGCGACCCGTGGAAGGATCTGGCCAGGGCAGTAACAGGGTTTGAAAAGGCCCCAACTTCCTGACATCGCATGGGGAAGGGTAAGAGGAGAAAGACAACAGAGAACGTGAGGAAGCGGCCGTGGGAGGGGGTGGGAGGGCGGGGGAAGCTTGTGGGTCTGCAGGCTGTCTAGGGTGAGAAGTCTGCTTGCTTGTGGGGGTGATGGCCTGTGTGAGTGGGAAGCAAGGGGCTTCCGGAATTCAGGGATGCTTGGGTGGCGTTCAGAGAGGTGGAAACGTCCAGAAAGGGAATGCAGGGTCCAGCTGCCTTCACTGGCGGTGTCTGCACCCTCTAGGCTGGGCTGAGGCTGGGCGTGGAGGGGAGGTGTCTGTGAGGGGCCCCCCTGCGCCTCCTCCCTGCCTCTCCCACTCTTGGTTCGGGTCAAACCACCCAGGAGGAGGCGCTCTCCACGGGCAGCGGGGGGTGGCGAGCTCCAGCGCCTGCTGTCAGGGGGCTGCGGGCCAGAGAACATCTGGGCCCCAGCTGCCCGAACCAGACCACCCTCGGGCCTGCTGCTGGATGGGGGGCAGGTGGGCCGGCACCCGGCGTCCCACAATGGCCTGGAAGGATTTCATTCTTTCCCTCGGGGTCAGAGGGCTTCATGGGGGAGGCTGGTGTTGCAGACCTCCCCGGGGACATGGGTGGTCCCTCGTGCCAAGTCCAGGGGCCCCTGTCTCTTCAGACTGCCTGGGGTCCACCTCACCCCCACCAGAAATGCTGGGGTGTTCCCCGCCTACCCGGGGCTCCCACGGAGGAAACAACGCCCTGTGCCCTTCCCAAGCCCTGTGTCCCCAAAGTAGAGAAGACTCCAGGGGTGCCGGCAGCGGTCAGCAATTTCTTAAAGCCCGCCAAGGGTAGAGAGCATGGAACACAGCCTACAGGAGCCACCAGTGGCCAGAGAGTGGGGTCTGGGGCGCGGGGTCTGCACGGAGCAGAACGGGGTGCGGGTTCTAGCCCTGCCCCTCGGCACCGGTCACTTGGGGGCCTGAGCCTCCGATTCGTGGTCTGTGTAACGGGGGTGGGGTGGGAGGCTCCGCGGGAAGGGACGGCAGCCGAGAGGAGGGCCGGAAGCTGGACCGGGGGGGTTGGGGGGACACGGGCTCCCTTGTGTCTGCCCCGTCCTCCCAGCCTCCTGTCCCCGTGGGAAGGTGGGCGCGGCGGGAAACGGGCCCCAGGGGCTGTCCCAGAGGCACAGACTCACCGGGGACTTGAGATGAGTCGTGGGCTGGCCTCTGTAAGGTGCAACCCTTTAGACGCGAAGGAGGAGTGCGTGAGGCAGCTCTTGGGCTGCCCCCTTCCTCCACCCCTGCCTGTGAGCTGCCTACCCCACCCTCCACCCTGGGGACCGGGATGACGTCTTTCTGGGTCCCTCTGGGCTAGGACTCCTTCAGTAGCAGAGCAGCCACGCAGACTTTGCCGTTCCTGACGGCTCCCCCTGGGGCAGCCTGCGTGTGCCTCAGTTTCCCGATCCGTGAAACGGGAAGGATAGCGGGCCCACGAAGACACAGCGGGTTTGTCCGTGGTCGGAGCTCAGAGGAGTGCAGCGTGGCCCGCTCGCCGTTCCCGTTGCCCCTGGGCGCACAGGAGGGCTTCCCTGCAGCTCCGTCACCGAGCGGTCGAATCGGGCTGCCTGGCGATGAGCCCCTCTGACAGCGCCGCCCCCAGTTTCTGGACCCCGATCTCCGTGTTCCCCCAGGTGCAAGTGCAACGGGCACGCCAGCGAGTGCGGTCCCGACGCGGCGGGCCAGCTGGCCTGCCGGTGCCAGCACAACACCACGGGCACCGACTGCGAGCACTGCCGGCCCTTCTTCCAGGACCGCCCGTGGGCCCGGGGCACGGCCGAGGCCGCCAACGAGTGTGTGCGTGAGTGTCCCGGGCCTCGGCCCCGAAGGCTGCCTGCCCGAGACCCGGCAGCGGGGGCTGCTCGTGCCGCCCACTCCCAGTCGCTGCAGGGCTGAGGGGGGGCGGGGGAGAGCGGGCAGGGGCGTGTGTTCCTCTGTCTCGCCCCTACAAAGCGCTCCCCCAGACCAAATCCCCCATGGAGGAGGCAGCTGGGAAGGCCCCCCACTGGTCTTTGTTTCAACGGCTCCAACCGCAGCTGCTAATCAAAGCCAGAACAGAAGGTCCCCGGTCCCGGGGGGGTGCTGACCTGCCCACCCAGCCTCTCCCCCGGCCCCCCAGGCAGCCTTTGAAGTCGCGGTCCCCATGTGATGTGGCTTTGCCCACCAAACCTCAGAGACAGGCTGGAGAGGATGGTGCCGGCGTACCTTCCCCGGGGACCCAGGGCTGCGCACGGTGGGGCCAGGCCCGTCCATCACTGTCTGTCCCAGCCCCCACCCCCGCTTCCCACGGGCTCCGAGCCCTGCCCTGTCCCTGTGATAGTCGCCCAAACCGCTTCGGGCTCCCCGTGTGCAGCGGGCCATCGCTGGGACCCGGGTCCCCGCTGCTGGCCGGAGGGCATGTTCACGGGTGGCTGTCCCGAGACCTCGACCTCTGGGCGTGCTCTCCTCATGGGCCGGGGCTACTGGCAGCCAGCGCTGGGGCGGGAAGGGACAGCCTGTGCGGTGACCAGGGTGGCGCTGTCGGCAGGGGCTTCCGAGGGCCACCGTGGCCCTCATGGGCTTCTGTTGCCCTCACTGGCCTGCCTCCCCCAGGAAGTCCTCCCTGGGGGCCAAGGAGGTGGGCTGGCGGGCTCACCCGTTCGGAGTCTGAAGCTGTCTCCACGGTGGGGACACCAAAGGCCAGACCACTTCTCTTGCCGTGTCCTTGCCCAGTGGTCACATCTCTGTCCTCTCCGCCTCTAGCCCGGAAGCCGGGGCTTCGTGCCTGACCCCTTGGCACCCCCCTGCCCCCGGAGCTCAGCCTCATCCACGTCCCTCTGGCCTGCCTGACTGTGTCCTCCTGCGCAGTCTGAGCCTTGGTCCCAGCCCCATCACGCCTCCTCCAGGCCTGAAGCCTGCCCTGCTCACTAGCCTGGCTCCGCCCGCAGCCCAAGGCCCTTGCTAAAGTGCCAGCCCAATTACACCCAGCCCTGGGTGACCCTCCCAGAGCCTGCCTGGCTCCAGGATGAAGTCCACTGACCATGGCTGCCTGGCCTCCCTGGATCAGGCTCTGCTGACCTCTAGCCTTATAGCTGCCCCCACACCCCCCCATCCCTTCAGGCCGCCCATCACGTGACATGCCAGCCACCACCCCCCCTTTCCTGCAGCACTGGGCAGATCTTCCCTGGCTGTCCACGGCTTATGCTCTGGCCCTCACCTCCTGCCTGGGACTCCCCCCACCCCCCGAGGACGGCCCGTAGGGTCCCTCCTTCAGTTCCCAGAGCCTCCCAGCAGCTCTCCCCACCTGTAGGATTTTCACTTGCTCGCTGCCTGTGGCCCCCGTCAAACAGTGAGCAGCACTGTCCTGTTGCTCGCCGGCCCACCCACGCTGGGCTCACCACGGGGGCCGAGACGGCCACAGCGATCCTTCGCGCATACTCCTTTTCTAATGAATGAATGAGCGAAGGAGGGGTGACCTGTGTTCCCAGGCACCTGAGCGACCTCATGTCACTAGGAGCCAGATCCACACAATTCTCAGGGCTGGGCAGACCCATGAGACAGCTTGGAGTGAGCCTCGCTGCCGCTCCAGAGGGTGGCCCGCCGTGCTCCGCGCGTGCGGACGGTGCCTCCGGCTTGCCCGGGAGGGTCCTGGGTCTCGGCGTCCCCCCTTTGCTCTTGAGAGTCCTGTTCGGGAAGATCGGTCGCGTCCTTGATCCAGCTGGGCCTGCGCTTCATCCTGGCCCTTCCTGGAGCTGCGGCTCCTTCATCACCAGGAGGCTGATGGGCCCAGACGCCCCAGCCACTCACGCGCCGTCCCCTCCTCCTGCCCGCAGCTTGCGACTGCAGCGGCCACTCGGACGAGTGCGTGTTCGACCGGGAGCTCTTCCGCCGCACGGGCCACGGCGGGCGCTGCCTCCGCTGCCGGGACCACACGGCCGGCCCGCGCTGCGAGCGCTGCCAGGACGACTTCTACCGCTGGAGCCCCCGGACGCCGTGCCAGCCCTGCGACTGCCACCCAGCAGGTAGCAGCCCTCGCCGCCCGGCCCCGCCCCCGCCCCAGCCCCGATCGGGCCCCCGCTGCCCTGTGGCCTCCCTCCCCCAGGCTCCCTGCACCTCCGGTGTGACGCCATGGGCACCTGCGTCTGCAAGCCCACGGTGACGGGCTGGAAGTGTGACCGCTGCCGGCCCGGGTTCCACTCGCTCAATGAGGGCGGCTGCAGGTGAGGCGGCCGGGACAGCGGGTGTGGACGGCGGCGCGGGGCGCAGGTGGTGGCCTGGGGCTGAAGGCCGGGAAGCGGGAGGAAGGGGATAGTGGCTGTCCCTCCCTCCTTCCTTCCATCCCTCTCTCCGTTGTTCTGTTCTATTCTTATTCTGGGACACCCGCAGGCCCACGCGAGGACTAGAGACCGTGTCCCTGGAGGACGTGAGACGGGGCATGAGTCCCGTGGAAGCCCGGCTGGCCCCAGGGGTTCAGGGCAGGCTTCCCAGGAGAGGCACTGAGTTCTAGTGGGAGGGCTGCCGAGAGCGGGCAGAGGCACTGGTGTTCCAGGTGGAGGAAGAGTGCATGCAAAGGCTCAGAAGCAAGTGTAAGGTGAAGGTCAGTATGGATGAGCATCGGGGGCGTGCAGGGCAGAAGGGTGCACAGAAGAGGAGGGTCCGATGGGCGTCGGAGGCATCAGGAGCTGTGGACAGGGGAGCACAGTATGAGGAGAGGCGGAGTCTGCAGTGCGGGTGCGGCTTCTGAGGGGAGAGAGACGGGCAGGGGGCTGCCAGGGTCCGGACCTCAGAAGAGCCGTTTAACACGCTGGTCTAAGTCAATCACTTGATTGAGGAACACACATGACCCAAAAAATCAAGCTCTTAGAAACTCCGAAGCACACACTTTTTTTTTTTTTTTTTTTT
>LNAC01000009.1:662764-696759 GCA_002007465.1 Ailurus styani | reverse complement strand
GGATGGATGGATGATGGATGGATGCATGGATGGGTGGGTGGGTGGGTTGATGGATGGATGGAAAGGTGCCTGGATCGGTGCGTGGGTTAATCGAGAGAAGACTGGGAGGATGAACACATGGATAGGTGGTTGGAAGAATGTACAGATGGATGAGTGGGTGGGTCGGCAGATGGCTCACTCTTGAGGTGAGTGGATGGGTCGCTTCCTTGGCAAGGTGGGAATGGTAAAAGCCAGGCGGCAGGCTCTTGGGTCCGCCTGTCTCCTGGTCCTCTAGGGAAGGGGGAAGGATGGAGACGTTACCCCCTAGGAGGATGGCTATCCTCACTCTGGAGTTGGCTCATTAGATACCTTTCCTACTGTCCCGTCCTTGGCAGACCCTGTGCCTGCAGTGCAGCCGGCAGCCTGGGCGCCTGTGACCCCCACAGCGGACGCTGCCCCTGCAAGGAGAACGTGGAAGGCCACCTGTGTGACAGGTGGGTGGCTGATCTGACCTTTGGCTTGCTGGGGGTGACTTCAGGGCTTGAGGTGGTGGAGAAGCAGGGGCAGGGTCTGTACAGACCTGGGCGAGTTCACCACCTGGCGCCCTTCTTGGAGCACCGTGAGTCTGCCGTCCTGGAAGTGATCTGACGGTTTTGACACTGTTTATACTCTTTTATAAAGATTTATTTATTAGAGGGAGAGTGAGCGCACAAGCAGGAGGGGCAGAGGGAGAGGAAGAGAGAATCTGATGCAGACTCCACGCTCAGCACAGAGCCCCACGTGGGGCTTGATCTCGTGACCCTGAGATCGTGACCTGAGCCTAAACCAAGAATCAGATTCAACCGACTGTGCCACCCAGGCGCTCCAGCACTGTTTATACTTTGACCCCCTTCCGCTGATGGTTATGAGGTGTGATAGCCATTTTTCTTTTACATCTCGAAAAGAAAGAGCTGGAGAAGATAGGAGAGATTATTTAACCCAGAGACAGGAAATAACTGGTACTCCAACCACCGCCCTCCCCGCTCACCCCCAGGGCGGACGTCACTAGCCGAGCACAGAAGTCTTTACCATGAGCCCCGCTAGAACCTCAGAACCCTCTCTGCCTTTGCTCCAAGAAGCTCCTTCCTGTTGAGCTGTGGCCATCTTTGTCACCCTATCGTGGTACAAATGGAGCGTCTGAAGTTCCACGAGGCAACATTACTTTCCCAAAGCCACGTGGTCCTTCAACTTCTTCTTTTGTGTGTTCAGGGGGCCTCCTAGCTCTAAGCAGTGGGGCTGGCAGACAAATGTGGATTTCCCTCTGTGGGCACACACCGTCTCCTCTTCCTGGCCTTGGCTCTGACCTCTGAAGCCCTTCACAGCCAGGGCAGGATCTGTCTGGGGCTCTTTGATTCTCTGGTCGCAGACCTGTGTGGAAAGCCCCTGACACAGCACTATGCTGTGGACTTGACCCTCGTCGGTGCACCCCGGGTCTCTACTGGTTCAGGAGAAGCCAGTGCCAAAGCCGTGGCTGGCCCTGGCCTTGACTCGCCTAGGTCGGCCCCAGGCCACGCCTCACCTCGTCCACATGTGGCCTGCAGGCCCTGGGGTGGGGGCTCGACTCCCTGCTGGGACTTCCTTCCTTGAGATCCCTCAGGGGAGGAAACAGGAGTCCGGGAACCGGACCCCCTTCTCACGGCTCTGCCCCCAGCCACCTTGCACCTTGAAGGGGTCCTCCCTCTGAGCCTCACTTTGCCCATTTATGAAATGGGGAGGCTTGATGAGATGTGTTCCTCAGAGCTGGCTGGGCCTCGGGGGTCACACAGCTTCTGATGAATCTGATTCCTCCCCCCCGGCGGGCTCACACGGGGCCCCCAGGCGCAGACCGGGAGTCTGTGAAAGGTTTCTCCAGGGCTCCTTGGAGAAGTGGCTGATTCCGGGCCTGGGGTAGGGACCGTGCCAGATGAGCCCAGAGTGTCTGGTCATCACAGAAATCAAGTTTTTTTGCTTCATTAAAAACAAAACCAGAAGAAAACAAATAGAAAACAACCTCTAAAGCAGGGTGGGCGTCTGTGTCGAACGGATGCAAGCCCCGACCTGGGGGGGGGGCTCCCAAGGGCTGGAACAGTTCCAACGAAAAAATAAATAAGGACGGTATTGGATTATAACCCAGAGAATCAAATAAATACCCACGAGTTCACACTGATATAAACAGATCAGGGGAAAAAATAAATAATACCAGGACAAAAGGACAAATCTTCCTGGCAAAAGAATTCCAAAGAGTAAGTGTGGAAGGAAGGGAGGAAGAAGGAAATCAGTTCGAATCCCACAGTAGCGGCCGGGCTGGGCAAGAGCCCGCTGGCTGAGTGGGCAGCATTTTAAGGAGAAACAGGATATTTGCATAACCCTAAATATCTCCCTCACAAAATATTTCATAATTACGGTGGTGGCCTCAACGTGTGTCCACAAGTCTTTAATCCCCCGCCCTCCAGGGGATGGGGCTTACCTCCCCCGTGCTGCCCGCTGCATTTAGTGACTTCCTTCTGAACGTGGCTGTTTTGCAGTGTGGGAGCACACGGGGCCGGCCGCACCTTGACCAAGCAGTGAAGGTTAATGTTCCCAGTGAGGTCACGGGGGTGTCTTTTATCCCAGTGTGATGTGACGAGAGGGACGCTTCCCCAAACCCATGGCCCCAGTATAATCATGAGACCGCATCAGAGAAACCCGAATTGCGGGCCATTCTACAAAACATCTGACCACTACCCTTCAAAAGCGTCAAGGTCGTGAAGGACCAGAATGGTCCTTCCCGCGTGGACGGGAGGATGCTGTGGTCCGGGATCGGATCCAGCCCAGGAAAACCAGCATCGGTGGAAATAGAACAGAGGTCCCAATCAAGTCTGCAGTTGAGTAAATAACGTGAACTAATGTGAATTTCTTGGCATGGTTAAGTGCACCCTCGCAACGTCGTCGACGTTAGGGAAAGCTGGTGACAGGCCTCGGGAGCTCTCCACGTGATCTTTGCAACTCTTGTAAATCCGAAAAGCACACACATACCTTTTGAAGTTTCCCCAGGGGTTCTGACTCCCCTTGACCTAGCTGGGATCCCCTGAACCTCTCTGACTCACCCCCTCCCCGGGGCACGCCCTCCTTTCAGGTGCCGCCCGGGGACCTTCAGCCTGCAGCCCCACAACCCGGCCGGCTGCACCAGCTGCTTCTGCTACGGCCACTCCAAGGTGTGCGAGGCCGCCGCCCAGTTTCGGGAGCACCACGTCCTCTCTGACCTCCGCCTGGGTAGGAAGTGCCTCCCGTCCCCCCACAGCCACGTCCTGGGGTCTGCTCCCCGCCCCGGTGGGGCCGGCTGTCTGGCTCTGGGGAGATCCTGCGGGGGCTGGAGGTGGGGGTAGGGGTAGGGGTGGAAAGGAGGGGGCAGCCTCAGGCTGCAGGGGAGGCGTGTCCCCAGGCTTCCCATCCCCTGTCCCGTCTACCCTCCCTCTGGTGACGGCACTACACCAAGCAGAGTCCGGCATAGAGCAAACGGCCTCAAGGGAGCAGCTGGGAAAGGGGGTGGAGGGCCGACCCCTGGGGTACCGGAGGGGTGAGGAGGAAGGGATGAAGGGAAAGAGGCCACACACACACAGGCCACACAAGATGTGCCCCTCTGCACCCTTCAGCGCTCCCCAGTACCTACCTGCACCCCTCGGCTCCCTCCCTAGCCTCCAGCAGGGTTGGGAGCTGGGTAGGCAGCAGCCTTTAGACCCTGTGGGGAAGTTCCTAATCAGACTGTCAAGGTCGGTCTCCCTTGACTCCGGGGGATTCACGCTCAGTCCCCTGGCCATGTGCCAGGCACTGGGCTGAGCTCTGTATCAGGGAACCCACGGAGTCCTTGGAAGGTAGCTACTGGCATTCCCATTTTACTGATGAGACAGCTGAGGCCCAGAAAAGGTATGTGACCGAATTTAGTGGTTGCCACCCAGGTTTGTCAGCTCCTGACTTTTGCTCTCAGCTGCTCTGCCCGCCTTCTGTCTGGGACAGGGTCCAGGGGTACCATGGGGCCACGGGCCCCCAACGGCAGGTGTGTACACGTGCGTCTGTGGAGCTAGTGGGCAGTGGAGCTCTGCATTAAACCACAGCCCATGGGGACCCTGCCGTGCCCCACTGCGCCCCCCCCACCCCTGCATCTCCACCAGGCAGGAGGCGGGTGTCAGCCCTGGGTCGCCCCAGATGCGGGGGCAGTGCGCCCTCTGCTGGACACTGCGCAGAACGCAGGACGGAGATGGGGCCCCGCCTTGTGGTCACCTGGGGGGGGGTCTAGGATGTTAGCATCACATGGGACTCCTTGTATAGAGCCTAAGAACAGTACCATTGTCTGTTCTCACACTGAGCCCGCCGCTGGGTTGGGTGCATCTGTCTCAGTATCTCATGTACCTCACTGTGACCCTCAGGCCACAGTTCTCAAACTTCTTTGGTCTCTGGGTCCCTTCACGCTCTTGAAAATAACTGCGGACCTCCCAGCATTGTTGTTTACGCGGGTAGTTTGCGTGGGTGTTCTCTGTGTTAGAAATGACAAGAGTCATTTAAAAATAGTTATATATTAATTCACTTAAAAATGATCGGAATAAGTGTGTAACGTAGAATAATAGGAGTCTGTGAAATATAACCCCTCTTCAAAAAGAGGACAGCACACACATAAACTTCCGCATATCTCTTTACGGCTGGATTAGTAGAGCTCAGTCTGCTATGATAGCACAGGACTTACAGTTTCTGGAAAATTCCACCACGTGTTGATAAGACACAGCATGAAAGGCACAGATCATCTTAGTATTACTAAGAAGTAGCTTGACCCCGAGGGCCCCCTGAAGGAGTCTCAAGGATCTCCTGGGGTATTCAGACCAACTCTGAGAACTGTGACCAGGGCCAGAAGTACTCCGGTGTCTCCATTTTGCAGATAAGGAACCAGCTTCAGAGAGGTGAAGTAACTTGCCCAGGGTCACACAGCCCGTGAGAGGCAGAACCTAGTCTGGCACCAAGGAGCCGCAGACCTCCTCTTTCTGACCTCTTTCCCTTCATCCCTTCCTCCTCACCCCTCCGGTACCCCAGGGGTCAGCCCTCCACCCCCTTTCCCAGCTGCTCCCTTGAGGCCGTTTGCTCTATGCCGGACTCTGCTTGGTGTAGTGCCGTCACCAGAGGGAGGGTGGACGGGACAGGGGATGGGGAGGTCTGGGATCTCATCCCGGCTTGACCGCTTCCTAAGCAGGTGGCCTCCCTCAGTGCAGTGGGGGCTAATGACACACGCATCTGAAAGGACAGATGAGGTTCCAGGTGAGAAAGTTCTCTGAAGACCTGAAGACGAGGTCAAGTCCAGGACTGTTAGAGACGGCCCCGGTCTCCCCGTGCCCCATGCTGGGGTCTCCAGACTGCATCCTCCTGTTATGTTCAGGGCCCACTGAGGGGGCAAGGCAGGCTCAGAGGTCTGACCCTGCCCTAAACAGAGCCAGCACCCCCAGCTTTCTCACTTCCTGGGGCCCCCTCCCACCCTGAGACCCCCATCCTGACTCTGGGGTGAGGGTCTGAGCTGCCTGGCTGTGGGCAGCACGGAGCCTCTGCTGACACCAGCTGGTTCTCACTGCCCCCCAACCCCCACCTGTCTCTAGAATGGTCCCCCCTCCCAGGTCAGTTGTTTCAGGCTGGGCTCACGCCTCTGGGGGCCACCGTGGGCGCCCCCCCGGAAGGGTGGTGTGAAGAGGGAGGGGGTGGAGGCCACCCTCCAGAGCCTCACACGGGCGTGTGGGGGGGGTGGTGTGAAGAGGGAGGGGGTGGAGGCCACCCTCCAGAGCCTCACACGGGCGTGTGTGGGGGTGGTGTGAAGAGGGAGGGGGTGGAGGCCACCCTCCAGAGCCTCACACGGGCGTGGGGGGGTGGTGTGAAGAGGGAGGGGGGGGAGGCCACCCTCCAGAGCCTCACACGGGCGTGGGGGGGTGGTGTGAAGAGGGAGGGGGTGGAGGCCACCCTCCAGAGCCTCACACGGGCGTGTGGGGGGGGTGGTGTGAAGAGGGAGGGGTGGAGGCCACCCTCCAGAGCCTCACACGGGCGCGTGTGGGGGGTGGTGTGAAGAGGGAGGGGGTGGAGGCCACCCTCCAGAGCCTCACACGGGCGCGTGTGTTTGCTGTCCAGGACCCGAGGGCTGGCGGGCCGGAAGGGGAGGGGGCCCGGAGCGTCCTGCACGGTGGAGCCCGAGGGGCCTTCTCCTGAATCCAGAAGATGAGGAGGAACTCATGCTCCCAGGTACCTGCCAACCCCCCTGCTTCCTGGTCAAGGCCTTGCCACCAGGGCCGTCAGGCCCCAGAAATCCCTGTGCGTGTCCCGTCGGTCTCTCACCCTGCCAGGCCACGGCACCCTCCTCCCGGGGTCCTGGGGTTCCTGCAGAAGCCAGGAGTTCGAGGTTGTTCTGAGCCACCCCTGCCAAGTGGGGCAACTATAGTCTCCTGAGAACTGGACCAGATCCGGAAAGTGCATTCTTCGCTCTCCTGTGGCCAGATTGCGGATCCATCGGCTCCCCGACCTTGTCCTGCCCTTGACCTCCCTCTCTAAGAAGGGCCGGAGCGATGGGGCCCAGATGTCTGCTCGCTCTGGGGACACGGCACCTGGCAGGAAGCAAAAGTCACAGGGGTCCTGAGACCCCCGTCCTGGGCTAGCAGCTCCAAGCTCAGAGGCCCGAGAGCGCAAAACACGCTGTCCTCCGTGGCTGCTTCATTGACGGGCTTAAGAAAAAGTAGTTTTCTGCTTAAGTGTTTGCTGGGTCCTGCGCCAGGCGGTGGGCACAGTGCAGTGGGCGAGGCAGGTGGGCGGACTCAACCATTTCTATTTCGTGTCTCGATACACGGCCTCTTCTCCCAAGCCGCTCTGCCTCCGGCTGGGTCCCGAGCACCCGGGGCCGGGAGGGAGACAGGCAGGGAGGGTCCAGTGGGGCCCTTACCTGCCACGTGGGGGGGTTTTCAGCTGAAGCAGTTGGAAGATAGAGGAAAAACAGCCCAAGTTCAAAGGCCGTCATAGGGCCCCTGAGTCCTCTGTGTTTCTTAGGATGCCACCGCCTTCTCTGTTCTTGAAGCATGTTCTGACACCCGTAGGAAGCGTGGCCTCAGGGCAGTCCGCGCCCCTTCTTAGCCACACGTGTAGCAGGCTTACCTTGTATGCGCCCTGAGCCTTACTAAGCTCCCCCAGCGTGGGGCCACCAGAATCTGCTGGTGGGGTATTGTGAGCACAGAAGGGGACAGCCTGGTGCCACCACCGTGTGTGACGCACGCATCTGCTCTGCCCCCAGAGACTCCATTGTCCCATCAGACTTCACGTATAAAACCCAAGTTTGAGGGGCCCCTGGGTGGCTCAGTGGGTTAAGCCTCTGCCTTAGGCTCAGGTCATGATCTCAGGGTCCTGGGATCGAGCCCCACATCGGGCTCTCTGCTCAGCGGGGAACCTGCTTCTCCCTCTGCCTGCCTCTCTGCCTACTTGTGATCTCTCTCTCTGTCAAATAAATAAATAAAATCTTAAAAACCCAAGCTTGAGACAGTGACAGCGGAGCAGTAAGCCAGGCGTGGGGCCCTGGGGTACTACAGAGACACAGGGACATGAAGCCAGCCTGCCAGGGGGGGTGGAGGGGTGGCCGGCCTCAGCGTCTGCTGTCCAGGGAGCCTTTGACTTTCTCCCTGCTGTCACTTTATCTTGACTATTTAATCGTCAATAAAATCAATATATCGTAGACACTTACAATCTTTAAAATCAAGCTAATTTAGTGAAGACAAGCCTTCTTCTCTTGTCTTCAGAGAAGTTCCTGGGAGATCAGCGCTTCAGCTATGGACAGCCCCTCACCCTGACCTTCTGGGTACCCCCTGGGGGCTCCCCACTCCCCGTGCAGCTGAGGCTGGAAGGGGCGGGCCTGGGCCTATCTCTGCAGCACTCCGGCCTGTCCAGCCCCCCGGACGCCGGGCAGCCTGGGGAGATACAGCTCAGCTTCAGGTAAGTGTCTTGCTGTGTCCTGAGAGGTGCGGATGGGCAGTCAGGGTGGCCCCTGACGTCTGGGCACAGCTTGGGTCCTCCTGTGGTGTGGGGCCTCCCGCCCTCTCCACCCCTGCCCCCAGCCTCGGCTTCCGGTTTGGCCCGCTCCCCTGCCAGGTTGCAGGAGACCTCCGAGGACGCAGACCCTCCGCTGCCCCCCTTCCACTTCCAGCGGCTGCTCGCCAATCTGACGGCTCTGCGCATCCGGGCCGGTGGCCGGAGCCCAGGCCCTTCTGGTCAGTAATGACAAGCACAGCCCCCGTCCCCAGAACCAGCCGGGCCCCGGGGCTCCTTCGTGCCTGGCCTTGCTGAGTCCCCACGGCAGACAGTTACCATCCCCGTTTTATCACCGAGACATCTGAAGGTCAGAGAAGTAGGACAGTTGGCAAAGGTCACGTAACTGGGAAGGGCCGGGAGGGTGGACTCCGAGGACAGAGGCAGGGGTTAGACAGGCGAGGGGCTCGAGGGTGCACAGCTCTAAGAGACAGACGTGTGGCCACAAAGCAGCCAAGAACTGTTGGGTGTCATCAGGCCATGGCAGAGGCCACCACTGCCGGAAGGCGGGACCTCTGAGGGTCCTCTCTGGGTGCTGGGCTCAGGGAGCAGGTGAGGATCCTGGAGTTGGCGCCTCCTGCTGGTCATTGGTGGTATTGCTTCTAAGCCACCCTGAGAGCCCATCTGCTTTCTGAACCTTCAGGGGGGGTCAGGACACAGCTTCCAGGGGGATTTCTCACCCTGTTCACGTGGTGGTCGTCCTGATGGTCCGCTGGCTCCTCCCTCTCTCCTTAATGTGCTTTCTCCTCCTCTCCCGCCACCCCCTCCCACACCGGTATGTGCCTGGACCGCACGTCTTCAGTACCCACTTTTAGAGGAGGTATCTCACACGAAACACCCCTTTACCATCCAGAAGGGAAACTTAGATTATAGCCTACCTAGACACAACTTTTTAAAATCAATATAGTATCCTAGTTGTAATCTACAGAGCAAATGAGAGGAAAGGAAATGACATACGAAAGTAATCATTGATTTCCCAAGTGTCAGTGCTCAGATGACCACACTGGACGACAGAGGGAGGTCATCAGACTTTCCCCCACCAGGACGAGTAAGTGTGGGTGTCCGAGAAACCGAAGCTCGGGAGCCGTTTGCAAACGCGGCGAGCAGGGAAATTCCGACGTGGCTAACGCTAGGGTAAAAACCGGGGTCGGGATCAGCAGTCCGCAGTCGGATCTGGTTGAGGAGCATCGGGCGGGGCACTCACTGACGGAAACGGCAGGGACGGGAGCCGCGGGTTTGCGTGGCCACAGGCGCCAGAGACGTGGTGAGAAAGGGGGGCAGTCTTGCCACCTGGGTCAGCGCGGTACTTTGAAAAGGTTTACTAAGCCTTGGTGGTTTCACTGGGGTAAAAACGCCTCGGCAAAGCAACCATCCACTGGTGGGTGATGCTGGGAGACCAAGTCTCAGATTTTCCCATCTGAGTACGACTGACCCTTGTTTCTTAGACCCTGTACATTTGTCATCTTGAAATCATCACTAAATGGGATTATTGGCCAGATGCCTGTGAGTGGGGCAGTTACAGAGGGGACCGTGGCAAGGACGGGGTGCACACTGGTAACAAGCTCCCAGAGCTGGGGTGGGGGTCGGTTGGGGAGGCCAAGCACTGGTGACGTGATTTTCCAAAGCAGCGAGTGACTGTCAGGAAAATTCGGAGCATCACAAAGCATGGCGCTGCCTCCACACTCATGGCACCTGCCTTGCTAGACAATTGCACGTGCACCTAAACGTTCAAAAATGCCTTGTGCTTTTATTTAAAGTGGAATTGGAGTCTGGGCTCACATGTTTGCAAAGGGGCCTCCCTGCCCCTTTCGGTATCCAGCCAGATCTTTGGAAGTCATGGTGGGGGCGGGGGGTTCCCTCCTCGTGTCTGGGTGTCTGATACCCTAGTCCTTGTCTCCCCATCATTGTGACAACCAAAACAGCCATAGATTTGCTTTTGGGGGGCGATTGGCTCCTTCTGAGAAACTGACTTCCGGGGCCCCTTCTAGTCCAGGCTTGGGGGCTGCCTCACCTCCTCGTTCTTTTTGGAGCCTCATCCCATCGCCCCTGCCCGCGCTCTCCAAAGCCTCCCTGCCCCCCACCTCTCCCTGCTGAGCCTCCTTGCAGGATTTTCATTTCTGCCCCTCACTCAGCCTTCAGTTAGCAGATGTTCACAAAGCACCTCCTTAGGCCGGGCCTGCGCTGGGTGCCGGGGCGAACTGGAGAGACAGGTGGATATACCGAGCGTCCCTCTCCCCCCGAGCCCCGGACCTCCTCTTCCCCCGATGGTGGTCTGGACCATCTCTCTCCATGCACTCAGTTTTTCCAGCTAACAGTGTATCTTGCAGGCCATTAGTTGTCTTACACATAGAAAAGACCGGCTGTCCGTCCACTGCATATAGTTCTATGGTATTGGTGCTTCCCAAAGTCTCACCCATCCCCCCATCCCTAAACACTGAAGCGGGTTCTGGTTTTTCAGTCTGCACACAGCACGGCAGAGAACAGGGAAAAGCTGCACCGAAAGGTCTTTGTCTCCTTGTGCAAGTCTGTCTGTAGCACCGGTTCCTCAAAAGGGAAACGTCCGGCGTTAGGTCAAAGGGGCACGTTTTCAGTTTGGTACCCGCTGCCAGGTTTTCCTGCGGAAAAGCAGTGCCAGTCTCTGTTCTCGGGGCCCGTGCCCACCCTCCTCCATGGCCTCCCTGCTCTGGTTCTTCTCCAGGGTTGATGATGGTTGTTACGTTTTGCCCTAAGATCTAGTTGTTTTCTGGGGAAGGTTGGTGTGATAGGCGCTCTCCTGCTTCGCTAGAAGCAGAACCTCCTACCGTATAGTCCTGTGTCCCTGTGCGTGAGTTCCCCACGCCATCTCTCTCTGTCGTGGATCTTTATTTTTGTAAAGGATTTTATTTCGAGAGAGAGCATGAACGGGGGGGGGAGCGGCAGAGAGAGAGGGGGAAGCAGACTCCTCCGAGTGGGGAGCCCGATGTGGGGCTCACGGGGCGCGATCCCAGGACCCCAAGATCATGACCTGAGCCAAAGTCAGATGCTTACCTGACTGAGCCCAGCAGGCGCCCCTCCTGTCACTGATCTCTGATCTTGCCAATCTGAGAGTCATGAATGCTATCCTCGTTGTTTAAATTTATGTATCTTTAATAACCTGTGAGGATGAATGTTTTTCCATTAAATTCCCAGCCATATCCATTCCTTGTTCTGAAAATCACCTTATTTTTCCTTTGTCCTCTTTCTGGTTTTCTTAAAATTGTAGCTGACTCATAGACTGCCTTTCTGTATATGAGCCAATAACACTTTGCCTATTACATATGGAAACAGGAAGTTCTTGGGGGGGAATACACGTGCTTAGAACTCTCTTCCTCTCTGTCCTCACTCCGCAGGCCAGGTGTTCCTGTCCGAGGTCCGGCTGACATCTGCCCGGCGGGGGCTCTCCCCTCCAGCCTCCTGGGTGGAGACCTGCTCATGTCCCAAGGGGTATTCAGGCCAGTTCTGTGAATCCTGTGCTCCGGGGTACAAGAGGGAGACCCCACTGGGGGGTCCCTATACCAACTGTGTCCCCTGCACCTGCAACCAGCACGGCACCTGTGACCCCCACACAGGTGAGTCCCGGCACCCCACCCACAGGGCCCCTGGGCGACGCCTGGCAGAGCTGATGACCTGAGCAGGGTCAGCTGTGCTGTGGGCATGCGCGAGCGATCGCCAGGAGCAGCACTCACGAGATGGTGTCATCAGGGTCCTCCACGTGCCGGGACCTTTGTCTATGCTGCATCGTTGACTCCTGGGGTTAGTATCCCATCTTACAGGTGAGGGACCCAAGGCGCAGGGAGGCCACTCGGCAGGTAGGTGGCAGAGCTGCTCCTGCTACAAGTTCACTATCAGATCCGCAGAGAGAGCCCTCGACCAAGGTCCCCAGGCAGGAGGTGCTGGGCGGGGTTCTCTCTCCACAGGCAGGGCCTCTCACCCCGGAAGTGGGAGGATCTGTGTCCCGATGCCCCCCTGGAGCAGGTGGGGGGTGGTCTCTGAGAAGGGAAGTGCTCATACTGGAGCCAACAAAGGGCAGCAGCCTGGGAATCAGCAGGCCAGCCAGCGGGGACAGGTGCACGCTACATACAGAGGCGTCCTCCTGTCTTTGCCAGGATCACTAATCGAGCCCAGATGAGGCCTCCTCATCCTGCCATGCACTGCTGCAGGCAACCCCTACCGAGGAAGCGTGACACACGGCCGGTCTGTCACCCCTCGGAGCCCTTGGCCGTGCCATGACTCCCTGTCCCGTTTGGGCGAGTCCCCACCTGTCTGATGGGCAGAGCGGCCACCGCTGCTCACACTGGATAGAAAGAGGAGTGAGCGCACGGGTCTGGGCCGAGGCAGGGACCAGCGGAAAGCAGCATGGGCATGCTGGCCCCCCTGGATCGTCCATCCTGAATTCCCTCTGCCCCCCCACCCCCCCGGGTGTCCCCGGGCCTCCTGGAAGCGGTGGTCTTGTGTCACCGAGCCCCTCAGCTGGGCTCCTCCCTCCGTCCCTGGCCGCCGAGCCTCCCTTCCCCAGGGCACAGGCTGAGTGGACTGCAGGTGCTGGAGAACGGGGTTCGCATGTCCCCCGGCTTGAGCAGCCAGTGGGGGCGGAGGTCTCTGTTCCATGAGACCAGGCGGCCTCCCGGAACCTGCAGACCCGATATGTGGGGAGCCTCCTGTCAGGAACAGACTCCCGGGTCTGCGTCACTCCTGCTTTTGGCCCCCGAGGTTCAGAGAACACAGAGGAAGGGGCAGGAAAAGCGTGGGTGCAGACACGGCTGGGCCATCTGTTGGTTCGCGGATAGGTTTTGGAATACAAGAGACCACCGATCACAGTCCGGGTCACTCTGTGAGCCAGGGACTGGGCGGGGTGCTCTGGCTATGTGCTGACGAAAACCCTCGCAGTCAGAGCCCTTGTTGTGCCCATCTTGCAGAGGGGAACACTGAGGCACCAGGAGTTGTTGGGTATTCCAGCCCCACACAGTCACTGAGCGGTAGATTTTTCTCCCCAGGCTGTGCCGCCCCCACCTTGGAAGGTTCCCACCCCGGTTCTGCTGATGACGTGCTCTGTGACCTCTCCCACCGACACCCCCATCTCTGGAGCATTCTGGGCTCCGGCGGTCTTGTCACCAGGTGCTTGTCTTGCCCCTCAGGGATCTGCCTGTGCGGCCACCACACCGAGGGACCCTCCTGTGAGCGCTGCTTGCCAGGTTTCTATGGCAACCCCTTCGCAGGCCAGGCGGACGACTGCCAGCCCTGTCCGTGCCCCGGAGGGTCAGCCTGCACAGCCCTCCCCGAGAGCAGGGAGGTGGTGTGCACCCACTGCCCCCTGGGCCAGAGAGGTGAGCGCCTCGCGCCCGAGGGCCCTGCCTCTGTCCTGGGCTCTGGGAGTGGGGTCCTGGGTTTGGAGTGTGACAGATGGGGGCGGGCCCAGCTTGGGAGTGGCAGGCCTGACCTCTCGGGACATGGCCAGGGCTCCAGGGTGCTGTGGGCCCCTGGAAGAACTTGAGCGACTGAGCATATCCGGGAGAGCTTTTGAAAACCCCCATCTGGGCCCTGGCCCCATAGAACCTGATTTGGTAGCTTGAGATGAGCCCTAAGACGCTACACGCATAACAGGTGCTGTTTAGTCTGATACACAGTGAAGGTGGAAAACCTCCAATTAAACTTTGAGCTTTTTTTTTTTAAGATTTTTTATTTATTTGTTAGAGAGAGCACAAGCAGGGGGAGTGGCAGGCAGAGGGCGAAGCAGACTCCCCGCTGAGCAGGGACCCTACACGGGGCTCGATCCCAGGACCCCGGGATCATGACCTGAGCCGAGGGCGGACGCTTAACGGACTGAGCCCCCCAGGCGTCCCAGACTTTCAGTTTTTAAAACATGTTGCCAGATGTATGAGGCAGAACCCCCCCCAGCCCCCGCTCCAGGACCGGGGACCGCTCTCAACATCTGATTCTCTGTAACAGCTCTTTTGAAATACTATCCACGTACCCAACTTTTGCCCACTGAAAGTATATACGACTCAATGGTTGGTGTTTTCTTTTTTTTTTTTTTTGTATATTTCATTAATAATTTTTTAAATTATGGCAAAAAATGTATACCATAAAATCTGCCACTTTAGCCGTTTGGAAGCGTAGAGTTCGGTGGCATTAAGCGCATTCACACTTGTGCAGCCGTCCCCACAGCACGTCTCCAGAACGAATTCATCTTCCCAAACAGAATCTCTGTCCCCATCAAACAGCCCCCCAACCCCTTCTCCAGCCCCCCTGCCCCCCTCCCGCAAGCACCGTCCAACTTCCTGTCTCTGCGTCTGACTCTTCCAAGGACCTCATGTGAGTGGAATCCCCCAGTGTTTGTCCTTCTGTGTCTGCCTTGTTTTGACATAATGTTGCCAAGGTTCTCAGACACGGGATTGTGTGTGTGGTGACGGTGGCGCCTCGGGACGGCGCATCACGTTGGTCCCGTCAAACGCCTGCCTTGCTGAGGAGCACTCTGGAAGCAGCTCCCTGCAGCCAGCTACAGAGTGAGGGGGGGGCGGGGGCCCCAAGACCGGACAGAGCCAGGCCCCACCGTGGGGACCCTGCACCCCACCCTGCCGTCGGGCTGTGCCTCCGTTCCCTCACCTTCCCCACGTTTTCTGACAGACACGAGGGGAGCCCCTTCGGTGGGTGTGGACATTTCGAGAAGTTGGGTCTGGCACAGGCTGGGATGTGCCCGAGGAGGGATTTGGGGGAGTAGGGCGCTGCCGTGCTTGGAGGGGTGCCCCCGCCTTCACTACGCCGGCATCCTGCGGGCCTTGCTGAGGAAGAGGATGGTGGCCGTGAGGCTGAGGAGGGTGATGACAGTGACTCGGCGGTGACAGCCCCTGCCGCTGGGCACTTACCTCCCCAAGCCCTCCCACGTGGCTGCGGTTATTGTCCTTGCTTTGCAGATAAGGAGCCCGAGTTCAGAGAGGCCCCGGGGCTGGCCCGAGACCATACAGCCAGCTGATGGCTGAGCTGGGCCCTGGCCCTGGGGTCCATGCTCTGCTGCACAGGGAGACCTGAGGGACGCCCGCCCTCCCCGCTTGGGGACCCGGCAGCCTCAAGCCTTGGGCTGCTCCTCCACACACAGCCTCCTCCCTCCCCGCAGGGCGGCGCTGTGAGTTCTGCGATGATGGCTACTTTGGGGACCCTCTGGGGCTCTCTGGGGCTCCCCAGCCCTGCCGGCGGTGCCAGTGCAGTGGGAACGTGGACCCCAACGCCGTGGGCAACTGCGACCCGCTGTCTGGCCACTGCCTGCGTTGCCTGCACCACACGACAGGGGCCCACTGTGAACGCTGTCAGGACGGCTTCTACGGGAGCGCCCTGGCCCCGTGGCCCGCAGACGGATGCACTCGTGAGCAGCCACCTCCCGCCCCGGGGTGGGGGTGGGGGTGGGGGTGCCCTGGGGGGCTGTGCAACCTCAGGCAGATTCCTCACTTTCTCTTTCCCCTTGTCTGGAAGATCCAAGGGTTTGTTCTCCAAGGTCAAGGAGACTCTCAGCCTCGATCTAATCAAGGCCGATCCTGTGATTTTGTTTGTTTGTTTCTTGCCTTGATAATTTAGCACTTACCTCAGGCCCCGCAGTTAGGGCCTACGACTGTCCTCCTTGGTGGACAGCCCCTGTCACGTTTGTGCGGCCCCTGGGCTCCTATCAGGGTCTTCCTCTACCCCGCCTGGGTTAGCACTCAGCCCCCTCAGCTTGTGGAAGCCTCCAGAAGTGCTGGACGGAGAAGCTGAGGGTTTCCCCCAAACTTACTTGCTCCAGAGCGCTTTCTCCACGTGAGGAAGCTGGCCTCTCGTTCTGCGGAGCCCAGGAGAGAAGGGTCAAGGGACCTGGAACAGTGGGCACACGGGTCCACCCGTGACTCCCCGGCTGGGTCTCTGGCCTCCTCTCCAGCCGGCCGGGGTTCGGAGCAGGCTCAGAAGAGCCATTTGCCACCATGGTGATTCTAGGCTGTCTCCAAGGACATAGGAAATGGAGTGAGAGTTGAGCTGACCCTAGTGTCTTTTTCCAGAAAAAGTTTATGAGCCTGGGTTGAATGTGAGTCATCCCCGTGGGCTCCCCATCTTCTCTTGGACCCCCAGAGTTTGAGTTGATGATCTGTGTGGTTCCCTAACACTGTTCCTGCTTCCATCCCCAGCCTGCGGCTGCCACCCCAAGGGCTCAGTCAGTGAGCAGACGGCCTGCGACCCGGTGACCGGCCAGTGCCCTTGCCTGCCTCACGTGGGGGGACGGGACTGTGGCCGCTGCAGCCCCGGCTTCTACGGCCTCCAGGCCGGGAAGGGCTGCCGTAGGTGGGTAGGGGGAGGCCACGAGCGCCCTTGCCTGCCTCACGTGGGGGGACGGGACTGTGGCCGCTGCGGCCCCGGCTTCTACGGCCTCCAGGCCGGGAAGGGCTGCCGTAGGTGGGTAGGGGGAGGCCGCGAGCGCCCTTGCCTTGGCTGTGTCTCCGGGGTGATAGAAGTCCCTGGGGACCCCCTGGGAGGGGGCCGGGCTTAGAATGTGTCATCCCAGGCTCCCTGCCAGGGACACTGTGCCCCGACTCCCCTGCAAAGGGGGACAAAGGAATGGTCCCTTGAGGGGTCAGACTCCTGGCCCTGCCAGCGCAGGACGCAGGCCAAGGGCAGCCCTGAGGGACGTCCGGGCGGGCAGGGGGCCGGTTTGGTCTCTGATTCCCCGCTCAGTGACACTGTCACTCAGTGACCTTTCTGGCCGGAGCAGCACCTCAGTGTCTTTGGGGAGCGGTGGAGGACCCCAGGGAAATGCCTAGTGCAACAAACAGCCTTCTTCCTTGCAAGACTTCTCAGAGCCTTTAATATGCTAATTGCACTGTGACTTTCCGACAGAGGAGTATATATAATCTGCAAGATTTATAGGTTCCCATAGCCTTTTTCAGGGGGCAGGGGGGTAGCATTTTTGTGAGACTCTGCTTCCTGGGACACGGCTCGGGGAAAGCTGTTAAATGTGTGGCCACGGGCGATGGGGCCTCACCGGCCGAGGGTGTGATCCGAAGGCCCCTCGCCGGCTGTGGCCCGCCGAGGCTGGGTGGGGAGCGGCCCAGAGCTTGTCTCGGACTCTGGCTCCTTCCCCATCCTAGCTGCAAGTGTCACCCGCTGGGCTCCCAGGAGGACCGGTGCCACTCCAAGACCGGGCAGTGCCCTTGTCGCCCAGGGGTTGAGGGCCAGGCCTGCGACAGATGCCAGCTGGGTTTCTTTGGCTTCTCCATCAAGGGCTGTCGAGGTGAGGAGGCCGGGTTCTTGCCGGCTGCCCGGAGGGTGGGGCCTGAGGTTTCTGGACAGAGGAGCCACGGGGATGTCAGCCATGTGGCTGGAGAAAGAAGGATCGGCTGCAGGCCTGTCTTCTCAGAGCAGCCGTAGGAATGTGGCAGAGAGAGCTTAGGGAACCACAACTCCAGCCCCAAACTCCACTGCTCGGTTTCCGTGTGCTGGGGCTGCCAGGTCCCCTCTCTGGGCCTCCACGTTCGTACTCGCACAGCCAGGCTGCCTGGCCCTTCCTAAGCACGGCTGCTTCTCAGACCCTGGGACACTGACACAGGTCACTCACCACCTCTGACCTCCTGACTCAGCCTCCCGGGGGAGACCCAGGAGTGCAGTTGACCTGGGCGGACCTGGGCGGACCTGGGCGGACCTGGTCGGTCTGGAGCAGCCAGACATGAGGATGCAGGGTACCTGGGGGTCCCAAGGGGGGGGTGCCATCCGCCCCGGTTCCCGCAGCCTGCAGGTGCTCCCCGTTGGGCGCGGCCTCGGCCCAGTGCCACAAGAACGGCACGTGCGCGTGCAAGCCCGGCTTCGTGGGCTACAAGTGTGACCGCTGTCAGGACAACTTCTTCCTCACGGCCGGTGGCACACGCTGTCAGGAGTGTCCATCCTGCTACGCCCTGGTGAAGGAGGAGGTGAGCCCGCCCTGCCGCCTATCCTTCACACGCCCCCCCCCCAATGAGTGCCACCTCTGTGCTGGGCACCAGAAATGTCTGCTCTCCCCTGGCTCTCGGGCCTTCTGGGGCCACTGGTCACCTTCCGCCTGTGCCCACCCAGCCACGGGCCGACGTCAGCCCCCTCCCCGCTCACCTCTGCCCGGCCCTGGCTTCTGAGCGGACGGAAGAGTGCCTCGCACCAGCTGTCCTTCCCAAGCACCCAGGCCCACGTCTCACGCTTGCTCAAGTTCAGTGGGGATGAGACAGGAGAAGGCCCTCTGTGGGGACAGTCGGGGAAAGCCATGTCTGTTCTGGGGCACAAGTAGAATTTTGAGCAGGGAGCTGGTGTGATGCAGGGGTCAAGAGCATGAGCTCTGGGGTCCCCCTCCCCAGCCCCGCTTGTTGTCTCCGCTAGCAGGTAACAGCTTTGGTAGGTTCGGGTGTCTCTCTCCTATCCCACGATGGACACAGGCCTGCAACCCCTTCCCTGAGACTGGGGAGGCCAGCCATCAGCGTGACGGTGCTCTAGAAAGATGCGGTGAAGGGCGCCAAGCATAAGCGGCCCCCAAGCAGTGCCTGGGCCAGTCCCTGTGGTCAAACCCAGGGATGTGTCTGCGAGAGAATGGGCAAATAGTCACACCAAACAGATTAAGGGCCACAGACAGCCTTGTTCAGAACAGTTCTGCTTCCCGGTGAGTTTAGAATTTTTTTTTAACCTGGATTTTGCCATCAAATAAGGAACGGAAAGCCTTATGGTTTTTCAGAGCATTCTGGACTTTTGGAATGGAAGACAGGGTTTGGAACCGGCCTCCCCTGGCCCTTGGGGCCGTTACAGGGTGAACATGAGCAGGTGCACAGCTGGCTGGCACTACTGGGCGGCTCCTAGCATGCGCTCTGTAAATGCACTTACTGTTCGTGTGATTAAAAGAACAGTGCTCAGAGATGCTGCATGGCACGCCCACTCGGCCAACAGGCACCTAGGACAGACAGATTCTCCTGGGGCTTCCCTTCTCATCCCTCTCTAAGTGAAACAAGGACGCGGTCCACTGAAAGGCAGCAGGTGCCGTGGGCGTGAGAAGGGAGGGGACTGCTCGGAGAAAGGGGCGGGCAGTTGGTTCTCCAAGGTCTGCTGCATCCTCAGCTCCGATGCCCAGGATAAGATGGGAGAAGTGAAGTTCTGGCCAGGGAAGCCCAGGCAGAGCCAGGGGGAGGTGTCCGGACAGAACTTCGCCACCCGCCTCACACACCCTTCTTGTCCTCACTCCTCCAGGCTGCCAAGTTGAAGGCCAGGCTGACCCTGATGGAGGGGTGGCTGCAGGGGTCTGACTGTGGCCAGCCCTGGGAACCACTGCATGCTCTGCAGGGAGAGGCCCCACGGGGGGACGTCTACCAGGGCGACCTCCTGCTGCAAGGTACAGGGAGAGAGAAGACTGGGAGGCAGTGGGTTGGCTGGCTGGCCCGAATCCCCCTTGGGAGCCCTTTGGTCGGCTCTCCCAATGCTTCAAAAGCCCTGGGCTCGGTTCTAGAAGAAGTCACTTTCTGGGAGAGCCTGTCTGACCTCCCCAGCTACGTGGGCTCCTCCTGTCACAGTCTTTTTTTTTTTTTTTTTTTAAGATTTCATTTATTTACTTGACAGACACAGTGAGAGAGGGAACACAAGCAGGGGGAGTGGGAGAGGGAGAAGCAGGCTCCCCACTGAGCAGGGAACCTGACGCGGGGCTCGAGCCCAGGACCCCGGGATCATGAACTGAGCCAAAGGCAGACATTCAACGACTGAGCCACCCAGGCGTCCCCTCCCCTGACAGTCTTGTTTCCTCCTGGATCTTTCCTTCAATGTCCCTCACCCGGTTGTACTTTGTAGCCTTATTAATATTAGTCTCTGACGAGAGCATCTGGCCCCATGCCCCACCCAGACCACAAGCTCGGTGAGGACAGGGCTTGAATTCATTCATTGATGTCACGCGTGCAACAAATCATCATTGAGGTGCTGTCCCAGGTGCTGAACAGGTAACGTTTCTGCTGTCTTGACTCTTGGCCATTTTGCTCACTCCCCAGCATAGAAAATAAACAAGTGAATGAAGGCAGGTGGGGAGGGGAGCTGTTATTAGAGCCAGGTGGAATCTGGCCTTGGGACGCTGCGATTTAGGAAGCTTAGCGAACTGATTCTTCTGTATAATTTCATGTTCATAAGCACCTATGCTCATTTAGCAGCCAGAGATAGGTAAGCTGAGCACCTGTTAGCAACCCTCATTATCGGAATAGGGAGCTTCCAGATGCTCTGGGATAAAAGGCCCATACTAGGGGCGCCTTGGTGGCTCAGTCGGTTAAGCGTCTGCCTTCCGTTCAGGTCATGATCCCAGAGTCCCAGGATCAAGTCCTGCATCAGGGTCCCTGCTCAATGGGACGTCTGCTTCTCCCTCTGACCCTCCCCCCTCTCATGCTCTCTCTCTCTCTCTTTCACTCTCTCTCAAATAAATAAAGTCTTAAAGAAAAAAAAAAAAAGCCCACACTGAGCCACCCTGCAGCTCACAGAGCTGACTCGAGGCAGGGGTGTTTCTGTGGTCTCAGATTCGGGATTTCCTGTTGTGGCTCTAGCCGATCTGGATTCCTTCCAGCCTCTCTACTGTGGCCAACTTCCGGTGTGGGAGGCCTTGGTTTGTGATTGGCCTCTGCTGGGCCTCTGCCTTTGCATCTGTAAAATGGCGAGGCTCTTCCCCTGGAACTGACTGGTGGTGCTCAGGTTTGGTGATGGGGCTCAGCTGTGCCCAGGCAGCTGAGGGGGCCCCCAAGGGCCAGGGCTTGATTGTGAAATCTCAATTGCTCTGTGACCCCTGGACTTTGTGGGCTTCATGCAGGAACGCGGGAGGCCTTCCTGGAGCAGGTGACAGGCCTCGAGGCTGCGGTGAAAGCTGCCCGGGAGCGGCTGTGGGCGCTGAGCAGGGGTGCCCGCTGTGCCCAGGCCCGGGCAGAGAAGACCTGCATCCAGCTGGCAGAGCTCGATGCGGTGCTGGAGTCCTCGGAAGAAGAGATTCTGCGGGCAGCCATCGTCCTCAAATCTCTGGTAACCCAGGGTCCCTCCCCTGACCTGCCCTGGGCTCACCTGGTGATCCATCTAGTGGCCCCCAGGTGTGCCTCTTTGGAGAGGCTCAGTTTCCTCACCTGCAGAATGGGGGTCACACGGTGCCCCTTGTGCTGACTCAGTGGGATCACGTCTGCAGAGAACAGGGCACGTTCCAGGCGGACAGTGAGTGCCCATCGAATGAGTGCTGGGTGGTATTACTGTCGTTTCCTCGTTCTGGGGCTCTGCTCCCTGGGTGCTGACCTTGAGGCTTTATGTAGCATTTATAAAATTACTGGCACGGTCTGGTTCTCCTAGTAATTTAGTCAAACAAGGCCCTTGCCCTTCAGGGATGGCCATCCGTTTCTCCTCTCTCCCTCTCTTCTCTAAAGGTGATTCCTCAGGAAGGGTCCGGCCAACCCACCACCTGGAGCCACCTGGCCACAGAGGCCCGTGCCCTCGCCAGGAGGTGCGCCCCCAAGCCCTGGGAGCCTGGCCCTGAAGGAGGCCCAGCCCTTTTCCGGGGGCGTTCTGGGGTCAGGGTCAACCTCACTGGTGTCCCCCTGCCTGGATTCAGACCCAGGCTGTCCTCACCCTCTTCTGTGATGGCTTCATTAGGGTGACCATATCATTATTGTCCAAGCTGAAACTCTGCTTTATGTGTGATAAAAGGTCCGATGGCTCATTATGCCAAGACAACAGACATAAACTCTATGTAACAGAAATAGGGGCGTGGGTCCCTTCCCATCAACCTTCCCTGTGTGTCAGGCAGAGGAAGGAGAGGAGCCTGGCCCTCAGGGCTGGACTCTGTTTGGGACGGTGGGAGGCCCACGTGGTGGGAGGGGTGGGTTCGGGCACAGGCTCCCTTCTCTCAGCGGTTGGCGATGGTCAGATGGACATTTCCGCACAGCCACAGGGACACCACTGCCAAGATTGAAGCCACCGCTCGGAGGGCCCTGGTCGCCTCCAACACGAGTTACGCACTTCTCTGGAGTCTGGTGGAGGGCAGAGTGACTCTGGAGGCCCAGCAGGACCTGGAGGACAGGTGAGGCCTCCCGGGTGTGGGAGAAGCTTGAATCCGCCTCCTGCAGCTGACAGAGCCTGGCTGGAGGCTGCTGGTTCCAGAGCTGGAAGCTTCCCGAGTCCTGATGCTCTTTGGGTGGGGGTGGGGGAGATGTGGGAGGTCTTGGGCTCACTGAGTGGGGAGGCACAGGAACCCACTTAGGCCTGGGGGTGCAGCTCAGCCTCTAGAGGGAAGGGACGAGGGCCTGAACCAAGAAGGTCCAGAGCAGCACCTCCCTCTCTCGCCCCTGCAGCAACCCCAGCCCCATCCCCGACCCCCATCCCCAGCAGCTCATCTCGGCACCAGTTTCCTGCTTGGCCTCTGCTTCTCTGCCCTGGGTGACCCTCTTATGTCCTCCGAGGTCGGAGGGCCAGGAGACACAGCAAGGTCTCAGAAGTCCCAAGTGGACTTCCTAGAGGAGAGAATCTAATTGGCCCAGCTCCAGTCGGGTTCCCGCCCCCAGTTAACTGGCATGGGTAGGGAGAGATCACGGGATCCACGCCAGGGGCAGGGGTGGGGCAGGGGTGGGGGCAGGGCTCTCTGAGAAGTGGGGAGAGATGAGAGGTGGGGTGGACGGAGGTCCCTGCCCCAGCAATGCCCGTGGTGGAGCTGGGTGGGGAGGGCGTGATCAGCTGGATGGACAGGGAGCCGTTCTAGGCGGTCGACTCCAGGCCCTTGGAGCTAAAGGGGCCCCGGAGCAGTCAGGCAGCCCAGGACTCTCTGTTTATCTGGAGAGTGGCTTGCCCAAGGTCATCCAAGGGCACAGCTAAGCCAAGACCAGGGCCTGGGCTTCTGTCACTTCTCCGGCACCAGGCACTTTCTGCTTAGCGATTCAGCCAGAGGCTCCCAACATTTGCAAAACAGATGAAACCAAGGGCAAGCCCCTTCAGAAAAGAGTGCTTGAGTTGAGTGAATGAAGAAACAAGAATGGGGCGCCTCTACTGCCTTTTCCATTCATCCGAGAGCTGCCGGGTTGCAGCCAGTTTCCAAGGCCAGCTGCTGGGTGCCGACCCTGAAGAGGGCTCCAGCGGGGGGCGCGGGGGCACAGCTGCGGGGAAGGATGGCCCCATGCCCTCTGCTCTGTGAGCCACCTCTGCTGTCTCCTCTCAGGTACCAGGAGGTCCAGGCGGCCCAGAAGGCGCTGGGCACAGCTGTGGCAGAGGCGCTGCCCAAAGCGGAGAGGGCACTGGCTGCCGTGCAGCGAGTCGGAGCAGACGCTGCCCCACGCCTGGCCTTGCTGGTCACCCCTGCAGCACCGGTCAGCCCAGCCGGCCGCCCCCGAGCTTGGCCTGGGGTGGAGGGGCTGAGAGAAGGCAGCGTTTGGGAAGCCGGTGCGGCCCAGCCGCGGGCAGATGATGTGGCTTATTTTTAACTAGATGGCAGTCGATTAAAAGGAGCTAATCCACCTCCGTGGTTTGGCGGAGCGCCTGCCTGGCTCAGAGTTAGCGCTCGGCCAGACTTTGTTGTGGGTTGTGATGATCAGAGTGAAGCCAGGACTCTTCTCCGTTGGGGCATTAGCAAGGGCACCAGACAGACGCGGGATCAAATCCCAGCTCCGCCGCTCCAGATCTGAGACCTTGGCCAAGGACATCCCCCCCCCCCCCCCCCCCCNATGGAGCTTGCCCATTAGGTTATCTCAGGGCTGCGTCCACGGGGGCCGGCCCCAAGGTTTCCGCTGAGATTGTGGGCCTGGGGAAGGAAATGCAGGTCAGGGAGGCCTCACATCTAGTAACTGGGAGAGTTGGAAGAGAGACAGGTTCCCCTGCCTGGCGTCCCCCACCCTCTGCTTCCTGGGTCCCTGTCCCCACCATTCCCGCCCCCGGGCGCCTCTCACCCGCTAGAGGATCTGCCCCTTGGACCTTCCCGCCAGGCCCTGCCTGAGCCCACCATCTCCCTGCAGCCTCCGAAGTCCCAGGCGGGGGCCCTGAGCCTGAGGGCTCAGGCCCTGGAGGAGACGGTCTCATCCAGAGAGCTCAGGGTCACCGAGGCGGCCCGGACCCTCCAGGCCACTACCCAGGCCGTGCTGCACCAGACCAATCCCCTCACGCAGGTGGGCTCCTGTCCTTTGAGACAGGCACCTGCGGGGGCCGTCCTGAGGGTGTCCTGGGGTAGGGGGTGCAGGGGAGGGAAGGGTAAAGACCGGAAATAGTTCTTCCCATCCCTCCAGTGTCTCCAGCCTGCAGCGCCCCCTGCCCAGCCTCTCTCTTCTCTCTCCAGCTACACGGGAAGGCCAGAGCTGCCCTGACCCAGGCTTCCTCGGCCGTCCAGGCCGCCACAGTGACTGTCACGGGAGCCAGGACCTTGCTGGCTGACCTGGAAGGTACGCACGCCTTACTGAGCCCGAGGCTTCTTGACGGACAAATGCCCGTGACAGCCACCCGGACTCCCGCCTCAGCCAGGCCAGCGTGGCCCTGGGGACAAGAATGGGGCTGATCTCCCCATTCCTACCTCTTTTCAGAGACACCCTCTCTCACCACCAGTCGGTCCGTGCTTAGTGGGTATTTAGGATGAAAGGAAAGTTCACTGAGTGCATATGGAGCAGCTTTCCCCAGGGATTGGCCTGGGGTCTTTAGCCCAAGACATGTCCTGCCACCATTCGGTTTGTGTTCAGATTAAGTTTAGGAAATGCTACCACAGTGATCTCTTGAGGCCATACAGCGTACACCTTACAATGTTAAAGGCCCTGAGAAGTCCTGTAATAAAGAAACCTGGTTCTCTTTATTTAAGCTTGAAGTTTTCTCCTGATGTTTAGTAATACCCCATAGAGTTAGGACTCTGTGTAGGGCATTTTAAGAAACACCAATTTTGTGTACAAGAAACAAAGTAGATCTATGGGAAGGAGACAAACCATAAGAGACTCTTAATCTCACAAAACAAACTGAGGGTTACTGGGGGGTGGGAGGGTAGGGATAGGGTGAATGGGTTATGGACATTGGGGAGGGTTGTGCTATGGTGAGTGCTGTGAAAAGTGTAAGCCTGATGATTCACAGACCTGTACCCCTGGGGCAAAGAATAAAAAAAATTAAAAATAAAATAAAATAAATTTCACATAACNGTAAGCCTGATGATTCACAGACCTGTACCCCTGGGGCAAAGAATAAAAAAAATTAAAAATAAAATAAAATAAATTTCACATAACCCCCCCCCAAAAAAACAAAGTAGATCTAATTTCTCAGTTATTTTCATGGAAGATTATGAGATATTCTGCCTTAGAAGGCTTGATTCATTTTAAAATCTATCATTAGAACTCCCAATTTCCCTTAGAATTTTATCTGAAAGAAAAGGAAAAACTCTCTTTTTTACAGAGGGAAGCTACTTCTTATTAGGTAATTAAACCACGCAAATTGTAATACTTCCTTTTTTGTCTTGGCTGCTAGGAAGCTCAGAGGTAAACAGAGCATTCAGTGCCTCCAATGTCATTACCCTAATTTTCTGTCCCTTCCCACTCCTCTACTTCCCTTCCTCATGCCCCCCAGTTGCATATGGCCCTTGGTTTTTCACTTTAATGGTCTAGTTGTTGACTCACCTATCGCTATAAACAGCTTCAAAGCCCCTTTAGACATAGGGCTATACAGAAAGAGAGTTGAATGGATTTCTGGGTACCTAGCTGTGGCTCCCCCTCCATTCCCATCCCCGGCCCAGGCACCGGCCACCCATGTAATCTCGTAATCTTAACAAACATCACGATATAATGTGAATCTTTAAATTCACTGGACCGTACATCTTGCTCATTATTTGCTTGTTTCCCACGAGCTTCAGAAGGTTTCACACAGATCGCCTGCTTCTAGCACCTCCCTTACATTGTCTGGGGACCTGAGGCAGTGGCTGCCCAGCAGGCTCCCGGGGCGGGAGGCCGCCCTGCTGACACAGCCTCCCCCGGGTTTGCAGGAATGAAGCGGCAGTTGCCGCAGCCCAAGGACCGGGCCACGTTGGGGAGGAAGGCCGGCAACGTCGGGGGCAGGCTCCTTGCAGACTTGAAAAGGAAGACCAAGCAGGCAGAGAGGATGCTGGGAAACGCGGCGTCTGTCTCCTCCAGCGCCAAGAAGAAGGGCAGGGAAGCCGAGATGTTGGCCAAGGACAGTGCTAAGGTCAGGGCCACGGGTTGTCACGGGTGTGACAACGTCCCTGCCTTCTGGGCCTGTGGGAGGACGGTCCTGGGAGAACTGCTCCTTCTGTGGGTGAAGCAGGGTCCCTACAGATCCACCCCTTCCGTGTAGACCATGCTGAGCCCTCCGCACTTACTGAGGGCTCAGGGCCCCAGGCCAGTGACCCTGTTGATTCCTCAAGAACTAGGTGTCACTGTTGTCACTGGCGTCACAGGTGAGGACCCCGAGGGCCCACCCGGGTTAGTGGCTTAAAGTCACATAACCAAGACTCTCACCTAGGTGTGTTTGACTTTACTCCCCAAACTTCTAGGGTCTTGATTTCTAACTGGGGCCGAAGTCTAATCCGTGTGCGTCCCTCTAGCCCCCACTGGCTCTGTGCGTGTCGCCAGCGTCCAGTCCATGTTCGTGGGATGAATGAATGATGCGGGGTTTAAATTGACAACTGCCCGGCATTATGGCCATCAGTGCTCTTGACCTCTGAAAAGACTCAGTCTGCTCACCCTCTTCTCCCTCCGCTGCTGCCCACCCCCCAGCTCGCCAAGGCCTTGCTCAGGGAGGGCAAGCAGGAGCACCGGCGGGCAGGCCGGCTTTCCAGCCAGACGCGGGCGACGTTCCGACAGGCCTCCCGGCAGGTGCTAGCCTCACAGGCCCGCACACAGGAGCTGGACAAAGCGGAGCAGGTACGTGTTTCAAGAATCCGCCCCCCAACTCCCATTTCCTCCTGGCCCCCGAGCCAGCAGGGAGCTGGTCAAGGTTTCCCTCCCGCCCCAGATGGGTGCCGGGCTGAACGCCTTGGAACGGCAGATCCGGGAATCACGCACCTCCCTGGAGAAGGACATCCAGGCCTTGTCGGAGCTGCTCGCTGAGCTGGGTAAGGAGACCCTTGGGTCCCTGGAGCACCCCCAGGAGCTTCTGCGAGGCCCAGTCCTAGAGATTTCCTCCTTACCCCCAGCTGCCCTCGGTCCCCCATCCCCAGCCACAAGCATTTGAGGTAGCGCCAGGCCCCCCTTCGAGGCGGGCTGGTGTCACTGTGTGCCTCCAGGGGCCGCTAATCGGGCGGCACAGCGGTGGGGGGGACTCGGAAAGCTCAGCGGACAGAACACCTGTGGGAAACACAAGAGCAGATGGTCCCTGAGTGGTTGAGGGTTTCAGAGAAGGAGAGAGGATGTCACAGAAGCAAGGATGGCATCGAGAATCAGGTGTGGGTTTGGAATCAGACCGAGACTCAAGTCCAGCTGACTTGAGACCTTGGGAGAACCACTGTGCCTCTCCGAGCCTCAGTTCCCTCATCTGTAAAATGGGAGTAAACACCAGCGTCATTTAGAAAGTGCTTGCCACACTGCGTGGTGACAGTGAGTGAGCAGTGGCTCTCAGGGAGGAGGAAGGATGGAGAGGAGCCTCAGCAAGGAGACCTCTCAGATGAAGGGAGAGCACCCAGCAAGGCCTGGAGGCCGCAGAGCAGGGCGGTGGGGGGGGGGGCAGTAGGCATGGATTTTTCAAAATTGTGGTAACATACACATAACACAAAATCAGCCATTTTAACCAAATTTAGACACACAATTCAGAGGCATTAAGTACATTTGCACGTGGTGCAGCCGTCCCCGCCATCCGTCTCCGGAACTTTCCCATCTTCTCAAACCGAAACACTGCACCCATTAGACACGAACTCCCTAGGTCCAGCCCCCGGCACCTCCATTCTCTCTTTGGTCCCTATGAACTTGACACTCTAGGGACCTCACGTCAGCGGACTCACACCCGGTATTTGTCCTTCTGTGACTGGCTTCTGCCACCTAGTGTCACGTCCTCAGGGTCACCTACATAGCAGCACGCATGTGGCCTCATTATTAATAAGGGGAAGAATCGCCATGTTCCACATTGTGTCTGCACGCCAGGCCCACACTAAGCTTTGAGTGTTCGTGATCGAGAATTCTCTGCTTTGGAGGCAAGGACCCGATTCTCTCGCCATCTTGCAGACAGGCAGTCTGCGGCACAGAGAGCTTAAGCAATGTGTCTGGGGCCCCACGGCCAGTCAGTGGGGAAGCTGAGGTTCGCACGCAGGTCTAAACGATTCAGGGTTCCCACTGGTAACCACTAGTCTGTACCCAACACCAAGGACTCAGAGCACTGGCTGCATTGTCGTCCGTGTGTGCCGGTGCTGTGCCTAACTTGGGGTGCAGGCATGAGCAGCACCTACGGGACCCCTGCCTGGGAGCCCCGACGGGGCAGGTGGAGTGTGGCTGCACACTGAACCGGAATCTCAAAGGCCAGGCGGCTTGGACTTCCCCGCGGATGGAGGTCTTTGCTGGGAGCAGGATCTGCCCAGGCCAGCGGGGCTTAGCTCCCCGATGCCTCTTCCTGCCCACCTCCCCCCCGCCCTCAGCTCCTGCCGCTACCTGCCCTCCAGCGCCCACCTTTGCTGCCCAGGAAATTTGGGGCTCGGGCGAGCCCTGGCCCTAGTGAGATCCTGTGGGATTAGAAGCCATTTAGAACTTACTTCCCCATCCTCACTGGCTGAACCTTGTCTTCCTGTTAAATGTCACCCTTAAATGACAAGGTGACAAAGGCCAGGTGGGGGAGACAGCCCGTGCATTCCATGCCACCACACCACCAAGTTCAGATGTGGGCACCGGGCCTCACCTCCTTGTTTTACTTTTGGAGAGGCTCTGGGAAGTACTGAACTCCAAGAAACAGAGTAGACCCGTGCTGGGCCAGGACGAGACCCCTGCTGTCTGCTTACCGGAGCCAGCAGCCCTCACTGTGAGGCCAGAGACACTGCTTTTTACCCCCGCGGCCGTCCGTGTCTCGGCACAGGTGGTGTCCGTAAGTGTGTGCTCTCAGCACATCGGCATGGAGCCACGGGGACCTTGTGCGCACACGTGGCTCTAGGAAATGGGCTCAGGGCCCACGCAGGGCGTTCTTTTTATCAGTGGTAATTCATGCCCACAACGAAAAGGGATCGTTCCCCAGTGCTGCCTGGGGGAGAGTTCCAGAGTCTTCATGTGAACCCACTGGGGGGCCCAGACCAGGCGCACTGCCTTCTCTGCCCCTTGCTTTCCTGGTGGATCGTGGGCAGTCAGAATCCTGGGAGGTTTGAGCCGCCAAGGGTCTCGGAGGTGGGCACCGAACAGGCTTCTGGGGCCTGCAGGGGACCTGGCCTGTGCTGAGGCCTTCGTGCCGCTCTGCAGGGTCCCTGGACACCCATCAAGCCCCAGCCCAGGCCCTGAACGAGACCCAGTGGGCACTGGAGCGCCTGAGGCTGCAGCTGAGCCCGCCGGGAGCCCTGCAGGGGAAACTGAGGCTGCTGCAGCAGGAGTCCGAGCAGCAGGAGCTGCAGATCCAGAGCTTCGAGAATGACCTCGCCGAGATCCGTGCCGACAAGCAGAACCTGGAGGCCATTCTGCATAGCCTGCCCCAGAGCTGTGCCAGCTGGCAGTGAGGGCCACCCAGAACCCCCAACACTGCAGCCCTGGCCCGGGGCAGGCACGCGCACCCCACAGGTGCACCCGTGCAGGCACACCCACCAGAGCCTGCTGCTGTGTACCCACCCCACGGAATCTCACGTGGCCTTCCGAGTCCACGGCCACATCCCCTCCATGCCCCCGCCAGAGTCAGTACACACATAGTTGGCCCGGGCGGGCACTCCCAGCCCATGACGCATACACGCACACACCCCAGTGTCAGTGACACATGCACACCTTGTGGGGACACGCCTGCATGCACGAGGTACACATACCCCAGTTCTGTGCGTGCACACGTCACACTTAGTCCACAGCCGTTTACTGGGCTCCACCTCTGCCGCAGCCCCTCTGGATGCTGGTTGGGGTGGGGGGGTATGTTAATCACCCTCCAGCATCACCGCGCTCACTCTTGCTCCGGAAGGGAAGGACCCAGGTGGAGCTGGTGCCTGAGAGGCCGAGGGGGGCCATCCACAGAGATCCGGGCTGGGCCAGACGTCCCTGGACAGCCGCCCATCGCCCATGCCACGCAGCTGAGGGACCAGGCAGGCCAAGAGATGGAAGATCCTCGGCAGCGGTCTTGGTGGTGGGGGGGTCTCAGCAGGGGGACTTGGGACCTGGGGACCTCCAGGGCCGGGGTGCAGCCACCTCGGCCCGCCAGGGTGATGGCCCAGCCCTATGCAGTTACCACTGGTTTCCTAGAAGGCTTGGTCTCGGGGTCCTCGGGATCGCCCGCCCTGGGCCCGGTGCTTCTTTCAGCCTGTGGCCTCGCCAGAGAGCTGGGCCTCAAGGGCCTCAGGGGGCCTGGGTCAGGGGACTAGGGACCTGGGGGCGCTCTTCTTTGGGACCCCAAGACTCCTGTAGGCCTTTGACTGATTGACACCGGCCCTGAGGCCCTGTGGCCCCACCTCCCAGCAGGGAGGCCCCTGCTGGGCGTGGCGGCCTGGCTGCTGCTCCAGCCTGTCTTGCTGGGGAGTCCCCTGGGGTCAGGCCCCCCGCCAGCCTCTGCCCAGGATTCCTGGCATTTCCTCCCGGAGCTCCTCCCCATTCCCGGGGCCTTCTTCCTGCCGGCAGCAGGCCCTCGGCCCGGGGACCCGTGCCCCACGAGCCCACCACCCCTCCCGGGTCTCTTCTTGCCGCAGGCGGGGGGGACAGACAGCAACATGGACCGGTTCTGTTTAATGTGAAAATAAAGGATCCCTTTACTAGCTGGCTGGCATGCCTTTGGTCCTCTCCTGCTGGTTGGCAGCAGGGGCCCCGGCCATGGGTGCAGGCTCAGAGCCCTGGCATGTGGGTGCGCACACCCAGCACCCGGCGGGTGGGTGGAAGAACCTGCAGTGATCCACCTTGGTCCACGTGCAGTGGCAGGAAGGTGGCAGAAGCAGAGCTCACTGGCTTTACCGGGGTCTTCCTGGGGGGAGGGCTTGGCTGGGGTCCGGTGACCGCAGGCACCTGCTCTCTCCCCTCTGCTCCGGGGGGTTGTCAGGCAAAGCCTAGGGGAGCGTGAAGGGCCTTCAGCTGACCTCGGGTTCAGGCTGGAGACAGGGAGGCAGGACACCGTGAACTCCAAATCAAGTGTCTCCCAGCACAGAACGGCTCAGGGAGGGACACCAACGAGGAGGAGGAGGGCTTTGGGCCAGGCTTTAAAGGGTGGGGAGACAGAACATTCCAGGAAGGAGGGTGGGCAATAGCTCATAGTTCACAGGGTGAGGGCCTGGCCAGCACAGATCATTCCAGAAATACAGGTTGTGTGGGTAGGATGGACTATGGAGCGTGGGCAGTCTAAGCTCGTGGCCACATAATTGGAAGCCCTTTCAAGTTGGTTTAAATTAGAAAGGGGAGTTTGTTGGGAGGACATGGGAGGGTCTCCTAGAATCCTGGGGTGGGAAAGACTGCCAAGCCTCTGGGGACTCTCCTGTTCCCTCCCTCCGGCCCCTTCCCTCTGCCTCTGCTTCTCCCCCCCCGTGTTTGCTTCTGTCTCTTTCTTCCCTGCAGGGCAGCTTTCTTTGCTCTTCCTGAGCCTGATGGAAGAGGATGCCCACGCCCCCGACCCTAGCCCCATGTCATCGGTCAAACGCAGAGACAAGCTTGAAACTGTCCTGACTCCCCCCTTTTCTCAAGAGAGACAGACCCAGGGACCCCCACCCCTAGTCAGAATAGCAGGAGTCTCTGGGTACAAGGCCATATACCGAGCTTGTCTGCATCCTCTCCAGATCTGCTGGGGGAGGGCATTCCGGGAAGAGGCGCGCTCCTCCACGCACAGCCTGAAAGCCAAGGCCATGGAGGGTGAGAGGTAGGGGCGTGTGTGTGGGTGTGTGATGTGCACCCCGATGCCCCAGGCCATGGGGGCTGAGAGGTGTGTGTGTATGTGTGTGAGACCCATGGTGGACACCAGTGACCCAGGAGTGACTTGGTAGAGAGAAGAGGAAGGACATGGGCAGGAGTCTGGTGCTCTGTAGGGAGTTCAATGATTGGTGTCTGGTATAGGTGTGGCCAAGGAGACCAAGGCTCTTGGCAGACCCCTGGGACAGATCGGGTCTGATGCCCTCCGGCCCCTCTTCCCCAACACCCGGTTTCCGTGCTGACAGAGGCACACAGCATTCTGATGCCTGCTTTTGGCATTAAACCCTCTCCACTCAAGCTGTGGGGCTCAGCGAAGCCCAGTCTCGTCATCCCAGTGGGGGGCGGGGGAGCTGCAGACCAGGCCTCCTCTCCGTTCCATTCCATGGTGACGTACCTCAGGCTTGACATCGCATGACTCATGCTGTCCGGTCATGCCTCGTGTGTGCAGAACCAGTCTCTGGCCCCAGAGGTGGGGCTGTGCTGGGTGGAATGTGGCAGCTGTTGAACATCTGGCTAGCAATGCAGCCCAGCAGATGAGCACTGGAAGGCGGGGTGGCCAACCACCTCAACCGACCAGGGCAACAAGCCATCTGAGCCGGGACTGGGAAGAGTGTCGTGAGGGCCCCATCCTAGGTCAAGTCCCTAATCTGGCCTCCAGATGGAACATCTCCCATCAACCAAAGGTTATCATTCCTAAGCCCTGTTCCCCTGCAAGCTTTTACTCTCTGCTCCAAACACCCTGAAAGTCATAAAAATTCTTACAGCCGGCGCTGGGTGAGAGGTGCGGTTTCCTCCATTCTGCAGCAAAGGACACGGCCTCAGACACGTCGGGTGCTGTGCCCCAGGCCACACGGCTCGGCCAGACCCAAACCCTAGGGGTGTATGGGCATCGGAGAATAACCTGGGGGAAGCAGGTGCTCACCGCACTGGGGACATGGGGCCTTGAACTGCTGCTGCCCTGACATGGGTCCACCTTGGGACATTGTATCCTGTCCAGCCCCTTTCCTTGGGACAGCCTGGCCACTTCGTCCCCCAGGGACAACCACGGAAAACATGACCAGCTGGCCCCAGGATCCCAGTCCTGGGGCCAAGACGAAGGCAAGTCTGTGGGGGAGAGAAGGAGACTTCCCAGATCCAGTCCCCAGGGACACACTCCGTGGTGGGGGGGCATGACTGGTGACCAGGTCTGCTGTTCACCCAGGACAATTCCCGCTCATACCTGTGGCTGCCGGCATAATTATGAGGACTGCCACCCTTCTCTCTCAGAAATGTCCTGATTTGAACGTGAGACTTCATTACCGCCCTGTCACTAGTCCCTGGTTCCTGTCCCTGAGCCCCACTCCCCCCAGGGGTCGGAGGCTCGGCTTAGTCTCATCCCAGTGGACTTGTCCCCAGGCTTTAGCTCCCTGACTCTTCTCTGTAACCCGGGAACACCAAGTCTGGGTTCGCAGGGTTTTGAGAGCTAAATGACATAAATCTATCCTGTACTGAGCTGGCCAAGTGCCTGATGCACAGTGAGTGCTCAAGAAATGGATTTTATTAACAAAACACAAATCATTCTGATCGATGTAAAGTGTCACATGTCTCCACGGCCCTTTGTGCCTTTTCCCACCTCCAAGAAAAAAAAAAAAAATTCCCCAAACCCGGAAAGTTTTCATATCCTCCTTCCAAGAGTTGAAAGTAGAGCCTGGGGAGGCCGGCCTGCTTCTCCCAGCGCCGCTGCGCGGGGGGCCACGGGGACGGAGCGGAGCGCGCGCTCGCGGCCGCCGGGACCCTATTCGATCCCAGGCCACCCCAAGTGCGCCCCGGAGATCGTCCCCGCTTTCTTTCTGGGGACACCGCGCCCGGGGCGGGGAGGGGGCCCCGCGCCGTGCACTTTCCGCGCCCTCCAGCAGAGGGGCGGGCGGCGGGCGCGGCGTCCCGCATAATAGGCGCTTTGATGCCGGCGGCGGG
>LNAC01000009.1:651803-662255 GCA_002007465.1 Ailurus styani | reverse complement strand
CCCCCCCCCCGAGCATCCCAGCGCCCCTCGGGTCCCCCCTCCGGCGGCGAGGCTGGGCCTGCCGCTGCATCGACCCCCTTCTCTTCTTCCTCTGGGCTTCCCCCGAGGTCCTCCCTCGGCCCCCGCCCCCGCGCCTCCGACTCCAGGTAGGTCCCCCTCCGCCGCCTCCGCCCCCTCCACCCAACTCGGCTCCCGCGTCTCGGGTTGCAAGTCGTGACTCTTAGACCCGGAGGGGGGGCTCGCCCGGGAGCTTTGATGCCGCCCGGCCGGGCCTCCCCGGAAGCCCGCCCGGGACCAGCGGCCAGGACTGGGCTCAGGGAGGGACCCCGATGTCTCTGAGCAGCCCCCGCTAGTCCCGCCGCGGGAGGGGATGGAGGCCCAGAGAGGCTCGGTGGCTGCCCAGAGATGGACCAGCAAGTCCAGGTGGGGCTGCCTTTAGACTAAAACCCGGGGTCCAGGCTGCGGGTTGGTGCTCCCTCCCAGACAGAAAATGCAAGGCCCCACCCCACGGCACCCCACAACTCTTTCTCACTCCAGCTTTTAGGAAAGGTTCTCTGAGACACCTGATGCTTTTCTTGTTGGACCTCATGGATTTCTTTATAGAAATCCCGCTGTTGCCAGGCACGCGGTGGGAGCTCCATAAACACTTGCATAATGACCACGGAAATTCAAGAAGATAAGGAAAAGTGTCAGGGCCTGGCGAGATTGGCCAAAACGCAAAGGCAGCACAGCCCAAGGTCTGGGGTTCTGTGAGATCTGGGCTCAGGCCTGGCCTCCATCAGGAACCCCAATCTCAGAATGAAGTTGAGGTTACCGTGAGGGCTCACCGAGGAAGGCAGACAGTGTGCATGATCCAGCACCTGGCAGGAGGGCTGACTTCTGTGGACGGTGCTAGAATTTTTTCCTAAGGTAGACACCTCCTAGATTCCCTCCCAACAGGGTGCAGGGGTGAGCCCCCTGAGACAAGGCTGGGCATCCCCCCTGCTGGCTCCCTCAGCTGCTGGGCACCCAAGGTCCAAGCCCAGCTCAGAGTCTCCAAATGGGAAGCTGGTGACTTTCGGCAGAGTCCGGGTCAAGGCCGTGTGGAGGTGGGTTCCAGGGGCTGCGGCAGGGCTGTCGTGTTTTGTAGTATTTCTTCTCGCCTGGGCTCACAGTCTTGATTCCCTCCTTGATTTTTTCTGGGGTGTCTGGAATGAGGCAGCCTATCTGATTTCATTCCGCCGGCATGAATTCCCTGGGTAGGAATCCCAGGCAGGGCTCTGGGGACCCAGGGTCCCTCCAAGTAAACCCTAGTCCCTTCTGTGCCATCATCACCCCGCCTCCTGGGGCCATCCTGAGCACAGCTGAAAGGGAGACTGGACGTGTGGCTGGGGCTCTCAGGGGTCCAGGCTGCTGGGCTCCTTCCCAGTTTACTCTGCAGCCAGCCCGCCCTTGGTCTTGGCTGCTCTTGCCCTCTGGACAGAAGCCGAGAACCCTGACCTCATACAGCCCCCTGGGCCACTCGACAGGGCGGGTTCCGAGCTGGCTGAATCCACCCACAGCCAGCAGGACCCTGAGCCAGAGACAACTGGAGATGGGGGAGAGGGGACTGTGGTCAGACAAACCACAGTTGCTGAGAATGTGTGGGACTTTCGTGCCAGTCCTGCCCTTGGTGGGGGGAAAGCCAGGGCGGGGGGGTGGTAGGAGTAGGCTAGCCAGTGGTTTGGGCGGTGGACTGGCTTGGCTCTCAGGGGCTGATCTGGACAGTGCTGGGACTGGAGAAAGTGAACAAGAAGCTGCCCTGTGTCATCACCTTGGGACCCCAAACCCAGAGAGGGCAGGCAGCTGGCTAAGGCCACACAGAAACCGGTGACAGAGCTTGCCGACTAGGGTCCATTCACTGCCCAGAAGCTATTCTGATCCCCGCCGTGGGAACCCAGGCTGCTGTCTGGCTGCTGGATCAAACCAGAGGAAGGGGACTCCAGGATCGAATCAGAAGTTTGAGCTGCTTCCCCGCCCCCCCCCCGGAGGTCAGGGCGGCTTCCCATAGTACGGAGTCCTGAGTGGGGGTGCAGGGGTGGGCAGAGCGCTCACTGGCTCTATGACCTTGGGCACGCCACTTGAGATAATGGCATTTTGGTTGCGGCNCCGCCCCCCCCCCCCGGAGGTCAGGGTGGCTCCCCATAGTACGGAGTCCTGAGTGGGGGTGCAGGGGTGGGCAGAGCGCTCGCTGGCTCTATGACCTTGGGCACGCCACTTGAGATAACGGCATTTTGGTTGCGGTNGATAATGGCATTTTGGTTGCGGCGATTTTTCAGGGAGATAATCTATGTGAAGCACATAGCTGTCATGATCGTTGTCTTCGGTTTGGTGCTTAAAGACTCGGGGGTGGAATCCCAGGGGCAAGGTCTGAGATGAGCCGCAGCCCATGCTGACTGTCAGCTTGGGCTGGACCCTTCCACGCGGCAGAACCTTCGTCTTCCCTGCCTGACGGAGCAGTGATCCTTGCTCTGTCCCCACGACGATCAGAGATGAGCAGACAGCTCTTTGCAGACCGAGAGAGTCGCTCTGTTTGAGGGTCTGAGTTCACCCATGACCGTGACCACAGCAGACATTCCCCGGGGGTGCGTGGATTCTAGAGGGAACCATGTTGGCTGCCCAGATTGCCTTTCTTTGGGGTGAAGCTTCACTGCCCGCTCTGGCACAGAGCTTCTGGGGGGCCGGACAGAGCGGTTTCCCAGTGGCCCGTGGAAGCAGGAGGGCCTGGAGGATGGGGCTTCATGACTCACTGGCTGCACGGGCCTGAGCACCTCTGGGGCTGCTGCCTGGGGCCGAGCCCAGCCTGGCTGGCAGCTCTGGGGGCTTCTCTGGGCCAACACCCCAGTTCTGGGGCCTTCCTCCCGCCTCCGGGCCAGGCCAGCTTCCAGGGGAGGGCAGCTCAGTCTTAGTTATTGTTGTTATAAGGGTCAGGAGCAAAAGTGGAAGGAGACTTGGGTGGACCTGGAGGTCCTGGGGGGCCTGCATGGAAATGCACTTTTTTTGGTTTTGCTCTTGTTTTCGTGATCATTTTCTGAGCGCTTGGCATGAGCTGGGCAGCGTGCCAGGAGCGCTCCGGGCGGTAGCTCCTGGAACGCTCCCTGTCATCGCGTGAGTGTCTATTCCCATTTTACAGAAAACAAGACTCGGAGGGGCTGAGTGAACTGCCAGAAGCCAGCCTGCCTGTCTCTGCCGTGCGTGCGCGCGTGTGTGCATGAGCGTGTGTGTGCGTGTGTGTGTTCAAGCGCGTGTGGGCGTTCTCGGCGCTACTGAAGCGGCCAGGACCTGCGCCCGCCTCCTACTCCCCCCCACATAGCTGACATTCCCTGAGCCTTGGTGGCACGGCAGGTGACCCCGGGCCAGCCAGGCCTGGCCTTATATGGCAATGGGACAAATTCTCTCTCCAGCTTCCCACAGGGACACAGAGCAGTGGGGCCGGGGGGCTGCCCCGCAGAGTGCCCTCACCCTTGGGACTGAGCAGGAGGAGCCCCGAGGAGGGCGAGGGCCGCATCTCCAACCAGCCAGGGGCCAGGATCTTGAACCAATAACGTGGGCTGTGCCTTTGCCCCGTGACGTCATCTCCGTGACGCTTCCGGATGGAGCGCTTGATTAGATGGGCAGGAGGAATCTATACACAGCCCCGTGGGACAAGGATTCCTCAGGCTCACGTTTTAGAGATGAGGAAACAGCTCAGCGAAGTCACCTGCCCAAGGTCACCCAGCCGGGAAGTGGCAGAGCTGGGATTCTGACTCTGACAGCGCCTTGGCCCTCCCGGGACCCTGCCCACCAGGTGGCCACGCCCGAGCTGGGACACAGGCCTCTCCGGCTTAGGTGATAAGGATCTCTGGCTACTGTCCCGCCTTCCCAGCCCTCCTGGGTCGAGTCAAGGGCCCTCGGCATTCCCTGCACCGTGCAGAGGCCGAATGGTCATCTCAGAGCCCACACACAGGCTGTCCTGGGAGCAGCTGGACAGGGCAGGCTGGGGATCTGTGCCCTGGTGTCATAGGCCCCCGTCCTGCCCACAACACAGGGGACCTCTGACACCCGAGCTGGGCACGACGCAGGGGCACCTCTTTCCCTGCGTGCCGCCCTGCCTGTCCCTGGCCGGGTGAATGGGCCCAGCTGGCATTGCCGGGCACCCGTCTCTCTTGCTCTTCCTTAATATATTATAAAGGAGATGGTGATAAGCGGCCACGTGAGCCTCCGAGGATTCAGTGTCTGCGCAGGTACAGCCGGTCTTGACCTTGGCGTGGCCATGTCACAGGAAGCCGGGGGTGGAATTTCTGTCAGGGCTGCTTCATTGGTGTAGTCCGTGGGGTGTTTTTCTTCAGCCGCCCCACCTGCTGGCAAGGATGCTGCGTCCAGATGAGGCCCCAGAGCCGCCGTGGGCAACGTGAGCCTGCTGTTCTTGGGGGGGCACCTTCCAGGCTCCCGTTGCGCACCAGGCCCCAGGCCGGGCCCGGACCGGGTGCGGGCCCTTTAAGAGGCGTCTCGGCCCAGGCCCGCCATGGGGCGGCCTGTCCTTGGGGGTTTTGCCCAGGGCTTCAGCAACCAGCTCCTTGGATGGCCTCCAAGATGGTGATATGTGCCCGCCCCAAAATCCTGCTGCAGCTGATACATAAAGACAAGAACGGAGGGCCAGGAGCAAGCATCCGGGAACAGGTGTTAGCGGTACCATCCCGGAAGGAGAGTTAAGGAGGGGGCGGGGGAGGGGAGAGGTGGGCTGTGCATGAGCAGATTCCTGCCACACACGGCAGGGGCTGCCAACCTCTGCTGGTCTTGGAAATATCCCCTTCCAGGCATAAGTGCCTAGATGGGGCTCCCAGGGATGGGGGGCAGATTCTGATGTGCCTCAGAGGTTGGGGAGGACCAAGTGAGGCAGCAGCGAGCAGGTGTGGCTGTGGGCGCCGTCCCCCGGGGCTGAGATGGGAGCGCTCTGTCCCGTGTGGACGGCCCGTCACTGCCAAGTCCGCCAGGTGTCCAAGGACAAATCAAAGCTTGCCCTTGCAGAGGGATGGCCAAAGGGTTAAGGCTTACCGGGAGGACGACTCCGTGGCACAGTGTGGGACAGAGAGTGGTGGGTAGGTTTCTGTCCTTTCCCCGATCATGTTTATCTCTGGTGAGGCTTGAGTTTGGTTGTAACTGCTAAGGCTTAGGAAGTGTGCCAGGAGCCAGGCTCGCTCTGCAGTTAGCTCATTTAATCCGTACCCAATCCAAGGAGGAGGTTCTGTCATTATGCTCGCATTTTACAGATGAGGACGCTGAGGCCCAGAGTGGTAAAGCAAGTTGCCCAGGGCCACAGAGCTAGCAAGTGCTGGAGCTGGGATTTGAACCCAGGCCACTTGATTCGACCTCCCTCCCCAAGCCCTCTGGTCCACACCCCCTGAGCCTGGAGAGCTGATGGGGTCTCCCGACCACGGTGGCTTGAGGCAAGACCTTCCCTTCGGGGGCCTCAGTTTCCCCCGCTATGGGAGAGAGGACAACTGGATGCTCCGAGGAGGCCCTTCCAGGTTCTGGGCCTGCATGGATGGTTAGCAGAGCCTTGCCCGTGGACACTCCGGTTCGAAGGAAGCTCACAGCTTCCTGTTTTTGACCCCAGACTCCTGCCCACTTCTGGGTTCTGGCTTTTTGCCAGGGACTGACCAGGCCACCATTCCAGAGCCTAGGGGCCCCCTGCGCCCCTCATCCCTGGAGGCCCTGACAGCAGTTTCTGCAGCTGGAAAAACTGGTCTTTGGGGACAGGGAGTTAGAGTGGGCGAGGGGCACGGGGGTGGAGGGATGCGTCCACACACCCTCCACGTCCCCCTGGAGGAATATTGTGTGGGTCCCTGTCCCCTGGAGTGACCTCCTTCTGCAGCTGCCCAAGAGGGAAGGTAACTCTCAGTGTCGACTCTCTTTGCCCCGAGACCTGTGACCGGGCCACCGTCTGCTTGTTTGGAGCAGGGAAGGAGCTGGGGCAGTGAAGAGAGGTAGACTATGCTTGAATTGTTAAAACTTTGTAATGTTGAGCAAAGTCTCTGTGCCTCAGTTGTCCCATCTTTCCAATGGGAATACCCGGAAAGAGGAAAGAGAAATCATAATCAGCCTAAGCCAGGGAAGAGGGTTTGCTCCCGAATCTGTTTAATAGCTGATGATGTTCTGGATGGTGAGCTGTGGGGGTTATAAGTGGATTGTATGCATAGAAGTGTTCAGAGGTCCCGGTAATTAACAGCTAACATTTATATAGTATTTACTAGAGACCAGGCACTGTACAAATGCTTCACGTGTGTGTTTGTGGCTCTTTCTCCTCTGCCTGGGGACCTGGAGACAGGGCAGCTGTGGGTCCTGGAGTGTGGACACAGAGGGTGGCTGCCCCCTGGGCATGGCTGTGCCCCGAGGCTGGGCAGGATCCCGGGGGGGGGGCGGGGGAAGGACAGCTGGAAGTGGGGAAGCTGTGGGCCGTGCATGAGCAGGAACCAAGAATCCGAAGCTTGGAGCCGGGGTGGAAGCTGGCAGCCTCATCCGTGGAAACTCCTGTTTCTGCTGGCCACCTGCCCGCCCCCCCCCCAGTACCCTGCCAAAGGCCTGGTCCACACAGCTGCCCCAAGCCCAGGGTCACCCACGTATGAACCGGTCAGATGCCTCTCCCAGCCCTGGCCGCTCTGTGGCTTGAGACCTTGTTGTTTGGGGCTCTAAGAAGAAATGGGATTCCCATCTCTGAGTCCCTCTAGTCCGTGTCACACATGTACGCACTTGCAAAGCAACCCCACCGTGTCCGGACTGAGAGTGGAGAAAGTGATTCCGGGCTGAGTGCCAGCCTTCTCCAGTCACTCTGCCGATGTTTGCTGAGTAGCTACTGTGTGCTGGGCACTGCTGGGTGCTAGGCGTCTCTGGGGCATGAGACAGTAAGCTCATCCTCCTGGCACCTGGAGCCCAAGGCTTTCCTACCCCCACCCCACCCCCCACCCCCAACCTCCTTGCAACAGCCACTGCCTTGGGTTGCTTGGATTCCTCAGCTCCGTGCAGGGAAGGAGTCCACACAGTCTCCACTGTGGACTTTAATCCCAGCTTGGTCACTTGCCGGCTGTGCTGCCTTGAGCAAGTTCTTTATCCTCCCTGGGTCTCAGTTCATTCACTCAGCCTGCAGGTATTTATTGAGCACCTACTATGTGCAGCCTACACTATAGCAGGGGGCGGGGGGGGTTGGGAGACTGACCATGGACAACACCCTTCATGAGCATCGCGTTGTAAACTGTGTTAGCAGGTGATTCATCCTGTGGGTTAAAAGGAGCTGCACGGCAAGATGAGGGGGGTTGGGGATGGAGGCAGGGGATTGCAGTGGGCAGGATGGAGGGGGTCTGCCTCCTTGAGAAGGTGACGGTTGAGCCAGTGGGTGAAGATGGTGAGGGAGAGAGCCTCGCGGGTTTGGGCGAATGAGCACTGCAGGGAGGGGGCACAGGCAAAGGCGAAGGTCTCGAGGTGTCGAACAAGCCTGGCAAGGGGGGAGGCCCAGAAAGGAGGCCACGGTGGCCGAGGCACTCACTCTAGCGGTGGGGGGGAATGCAGGGAGACCTCCAACCAAATAGCACATTAGGTGGTCAGGAGCGAAAAGGAGAAAACTGGCTTCATCAGAGAGAAGACAATAATCGTGCCCCCCACCCCTCTCCCCGGGCTGCTGTGCCTGCCAGCCCAGGGTCGGGCCCAGTGAACAGGAGTCACTGCCTGGTTGTCCTGTGATCGTCTGTGTGTGATTTTTCTCCAAGACCGGGGCCCACGTCCTACCCCTTGAGCCCAACCTGCCTGGGTCCCCACAGGGGTTTGGTACCTGTGGAGACAGGCTCTGGCTGGTGCAGGATTTCTGATCGACTAGAATGGGGGGGCTGGGAGGGCCCCCAGGCTCCCGCCAGAGGTTCCCAGATGTTGGGCCTTGGCCCTACCCTTGTGCCTCCCCCGCGAAGGTTTTCCGGTTCCCGAGATGGTAAAGCAGAGGGAACACGTGGGCAATACGGTGAACCAAACGTAGGCTAAATGGAGTCCACTTAAAAATAATGAGCTTCCCACTTTTACAAAATGTCTTTAAAGATTTTATTTATGATGGAGGGAGAGAAGGGGGAGGAGCAGAGGGAGAGGGACAAGCGGACTCCGTGCTGAGCACAGAGCCCGCCTCGGGGCTCGATCTCAAGACCCCCAGATCATGACCTGAGCCGAAACCAAGAGTCGGACGCTTAACGGACGGTGCCACCCAGGCGCCCCCGAAATGTCCTTCTTTGAACTCATGGAAGAGTCAGCGGTGATTGTTTAGAGTCTCTACTTGGCAAAATAAAACCTTGGCAGCCCTGTCTTAGCACCTCCCCCTATTTTTACTTCTTTGGGAAGTGTTTCCTTCTGCATTATCTCAAAGTCTGGGAGCCACCGACCTAGTTGTCTGCATGCTGTGCAGATCCGAGGACCTGTGACCCCGGGAGGTGCCTGGTTTGCTCGGGGCCACAGGCAAGAGTTAATTGCCCTACTTTGGGTCAAAGAATGGGGCAGGGGGGTGGAAAAGAGCTACGAGAGGGAGCCAAGAGGAAGAGAAGTCCTGGACAGAGCCAGCCAGGAGGAGGGTCGCCCAGCTCTGGCTAAGTGGGGGCAGGACCCTGCGTGGCACCTGGTAACGAGATCCGACGTGAAGCTGTGGCCGGTCCACACCCTGGGCCCTGGGGTGGGCCTCTGCTAGGCTGCTGGAGGCCTGGACCCTGGATTCCCACAGATTTGGGCTCCAAACTGAGCCTGCGCCTTCCTAGCTCTAGGGACCTCAGACATGTCATCTAATCTCTGGCCGGGCTGTTCCCACCCTAATGAGACAGCACAGTGCCCTCCCAAAGCAGAAGTCCTGCACTGACCACAGCCCATCCGCAATAGGGACCAACCCCCTCTAGGGATCCAGGTAAATTGGGCTCAAGGGGTAGGACAGAGCCCCCAGAACCAAGGAGGGGAGCCACACTGGTGGTGGGTATCTCCTTCTCTGTCGAAGGGGTTTGCGTTAATGTGGAGGGACGTGAACCCTGGAAGGGATCACATTCTGCCTCGCACTTAGTTGTACTTCTTGGGCTCAGGCGAGCAAGCCTGATACTGAGCATTCACAGTGGGTTATCCCTGTTGAGGGGCAGGTGCTCAAGGAGATGGGGAACCTTGTGCCCATTTTGCAGCTAGTGAAGAGGGACTGAGACCCAAACCCAGAGTACCCGGATGAATGCCCGCTATCCACCCATCTCTAAGTGTCGGGGTTAGGGATGCGGGCTCTCCAGGAGTCGGAGCCGAGGTGAAGCTCTGCCTGGGTAAGCCTCGGTTCCCTCATCTGTAAAATGGGAGTAATAATAGTAGCTATGCTGTGGGCCCACTGGGAGAGCCTAAGAGACCACGCGGTTTGGTGTTTCATTCTGGAGGCTATTGTTCGTGTCCCGCGCCCCTCCCCCTCCCGCACATCTGCTTCTGAAAGGCATCATTTGAGGGGAAGGTGGCCCTGTTTTACAGCTGAGGACACAGATGAGAGAGTATGCGACCTCCCGAGCTATATACAATCACGTCTGGCTAGAGCAGAGACTAGCAATGCAATAGTTGCTGCTTATTGAGCACTTGCTGTATGCCAAGAGTCATATGTACCCTCTCCTTGGATTGTCTTACAAGCTTGAGAAGTAGCTGTGATGATTGTACCCATTTGTCGGATAAAACCACAGAGGTATAGGGAGGAATTAATAAGCTAGGGTCACACACTTAACAAGTGAATGCTGGAAACCAGGCAGCTTGTGTTTGGGGCTCACGGCTTCATGGACTTGGGAGCTGGGGTGCCCTGCGGGAGGAGGCCCAGGTCCCTACCCTGGTAATTCAGAGGCTGGCGGAAGATGTTTAGGGCAGACGTTTCCTGCCCACGGGGCAGACTCCTGCAGCTCTGCCTCTGGGGGTGGACAGGAGGGCCAGGACAAACACCCGAGCCTCCTGCACTTCCCTGGCCAAGCCTGGCCACCTGGCGTGGGAACAGACACCAGGACCTGGGGCCTGCATGTCAGCGAGTTCTGCCTGCTGACCCGGGGCTCAGCGCTGTCCTTTCACTTTCGAAGGAGTTTCTCTGTGACCAGAAGTACAGCGATGAAGAGAACCTGCCAGAAAAGCTCGCCGCCTTCAAAGGTAAGTTGGGGCTGCCTGTCCCCCCACTTCCCGAAGGAGTTGGGCTGGCCCCCTGGCGCATAGGGTTCTTACCCCGCAGGGCCAGCCTGTGCCCCCCTGTTTCTTCCAGAACGCCCTCCTCCTGGAGGGCCGAGAGATGGGGCGGCATAAAGGTCCCTCTGTTCCGGGCCCTGGCGCTTGGTTCCCAGCCAGCAGCTCGAAAGGAGAGGAGCCATGCACATAAGGAACTGGGCAGACCCACCTTTCCTGCCTGGGAGATGCTCTCGGCGCACAGGGAGGCCTGGCCGCTGGAGG